>ML837278.1:32916-45905 GCA_009831015.1 Picea engelmannii | reverse complement strand
TGACTAGTTTTGGATTAGTCAACAACCCTAACTTGAAATAATCATAACTTTATACCTATAATGAATAAAGATATGAAACTGATATACAATGTTCTTCAGTGTGTTTTATGTAATTTATCTAGGTTTCACTACTTGGAACCTCTCAGAAAAGGATTTATAGCAAAAATGGCATACCTTGCTGAATTTTGGCTTATTCTAGAGAGCGAACTTGTAGAGCATGCCCCACATGAAATATTTGTTGAATCGATATGAAACTATTAAATAGAATATGAAAGAATATAATATAAACAAAACATTTTGTCTTATGGAATTTGGATCTGTTATGAATAAGTTATGATGTTTTTACCCGGAACACCTATTTTTGACTAGTTTTAGGACTAGCCACAAACCCTATTTCCCACGAAGTGTAACTCCAAAATTACAACGACCCACAAGATGAATTTTTTACCACATATACTTGGATAATTTTCCTCAATGGAATATCAATTTCACAGTCTGAATCATTCTAGAAAAAAAGTTATTACGAAAATGGTGAGATGACCTGTAAAAAACATACCGTAGAAAGTATCATCAAAAGAATTTATCCTTCCTTGAATTCCAGCCTTCTTTTATTCACTTTCCTTATAAATTTGGATTATATATCTTTTGTTTACCTCAAAAACCTATAGTTATTCAATATGATCAAGTGGTTCTAAAATGAGAGAGCCTTGCCTCTTATGTATACTCTCCAAGTAGCTTCCTTAAAAACATCTTCTAGGTCACTTTGCCCACTTTCCTTATTTTAGGGTTAACCCACTTCTAATTTCTCCATTAAATTTATTATTTAAATAATTTATTTTGTATTCACTTTGAAGTTTAGTACACTCATCACTTCACTTTATTATTTACTTTCTAAAATCTCTTAAACCACTTTGACTACTTTGACCTTTTGGGGCTTCTAGATGACATAAGAGGGTCCTCCAACTTCGTAAGGCCATAACTCTCAAACCGTGAGGATTTATGTGATGTTCAACATACCACTAGAAATGGAATGACATGTACCATCCATATAGAATAATATTACCTAAAAATATATCAAAATGCATACCATTATTCATCAAACAAACTTGGGTCCATTACCCAAGCCTGGGTTCTCCAACTTCTCATGGCCATAACTCTCTAACCGTGAGGAGTTATGTGACGTTCCACATACCACTGGAAATGGAATAACAAACACTATCCATATAGGATAGTTTCACTAAAAAATTTAGTGACCTTCATCTCATTATTCCATAAATAATCATGAGTTCTCTAACCATACTTCTAGGATAACTCAATCCTCAAAGCATCTTCCCGTGAGGGATTTCACCATAAGGGGACCACTTTGGAGTTCATCCATATGTACTTCTTATCAACCATGGAAAGAAAATAATGATTCATATTTACATCAAATAAACTTGGGTCCATTACCCAAAACTTTGTGCTACGAGGCTTTCTTCAAGGGTTGACATCAATGACAACTAACCTTAATCAACAATCTCCCCCTTTGGCACTGATGGAAACACTCTGAAGAAATACTGAAATCATATCACTCATGCTCCCCCTAGAACCATGCCTCTATCTCATTCTCCCCCTAGAACCATGCCTCTGTCCTCTGCATCTGATAAATCTCTCCCCCTTTGTCATCAATGACAAAGGTATCTTTCCATCCGGGGTTGCTCCCCCTGACTGAAGTGTCCTCTTATGGTGTTTCCTTGTGTAAGTATAAGACATATAAGATAAGCATTCAAAAAACATTCATTTTGGAGTAGAAATAATTCCAAGTATTTGGCGAATATATTCAAAGGCTTTCTGTGGAATTGGTTTTGTAAATATGTCTGCCACTTGTTCTTTTGTGCCCACATACTCAACTCTGATGTTGTTTTTTGCAACCTGCTCCTGTAGAAAGTGATACTTGATTGGAATGTGCTTCATCTTGGAGTGCATCACTGGATTCTTCGAGATACTAATGGCACTTGTATTATCACAATAGATTGGAATGGGCTCATCATATTCAACACGTATATCTTTCAGAGTTTGTTTCATCCAAAGAACCTGGGTACAACATGATGTTGCTGCAATATACTCCGCCTTAGATGTAGATAAGGATACTAATGATTGTTTCTTGCCTATCCATGATACCAAAAACTGACCCAAGTAGAATGCTGCTCCACTGGTGCTTCTTCGGTCATCAATACAACCCACCCAATCTGCATCTATGTAGGCAATAAGTGATAGATCCTTTCCTTTTGGATACCATAATCCAAACTCTTCCATAATCCAAACTCTTATGTTCCTTTGAGATATCTTAAAATCCTCTTTACTGCTAATACATATGATTCCTTTGGTGCTGCTTGAAATCATGCCACCTTCCCAACTGCCTACATTACATCTGGTCTGGATGCTGTCACATATAGCAGGCTGCCAATCATTGACCTGTATTTCCTCTGATCTGTAGACTTCGAATCATCATCTTTTCTCAACTTGCAATTGGTTTGCATGGGAGTGATAAATGGTTTGTAATCTTCCATTCCGAACCTCTTTAGCATTTCTATGATATAATTGGTTTGAGAAATAAAAATTCCTTGGTTTCTTTGACGTATCTGAAGTCCCAGAAAGAAGGATAGTTCTCCAAGTAACGACATTTCAAATTCATTTTGCATATATTTTTCAAATTTATGGCTTAACCTGTCATCATCACTACCAAAAATAATATCATCAACATAAACTTCAACTAATAAAATATTACCTTGACTTACCTTGATGTAGAGGTTGTTGTCAGAACTTCAATTTCTAAACCATGCCTACTGCAGATACTTATCCAGTCTAGAGTACCATGCTCTAGGAGCCTATTTTAGACCATACAAGGAATTTTTTAGTTTACACACATAATATGCATTCTATGACAATTGAAATCCTTCTGGTTGTTCAATGTAGACTTCTTCTTCAAGTTCCCCATTCAGAAAAGATGATTTTACATCCATTTGATAAATTTTGATATTTTTGGAGCATGCATAAGATAAAAGAAAACAATTTGCTTCCATTCTGACAACTAGGGAAAATGTCTCTTCAAAGTCAATTCCTTCAACCTGTGAATATCCTTTACATACCAATCTATATTTGTTCCTTGTAACTTGTCCATCTTCATTCAATTTATTCCTGAAGACCCACTTTGTGCCGATCACATTCTTATTCTTTGGTCTTAGAACCAGTTCCCAAGTGTCATTTTTCTCTATTTGATCCAATTCTTCATCCATGGCCTTATTCCAAAATTCATCCTTGCTAGCTTCTTCGAAACAGTTTGGTTCAATTGTAGATAAGAGTGATAAGTGTGTTTGTTTTGGTGAACGGATGTTTCTTCTAGTCTCAACTCCTGCATCTTTGTTTCTGATAATCTGATCTGAAGGATGATTCTTCTGTACTCGTCTGTTAGGTTTCTTTGGAGGCACTTGTTGAACTTGCTCTTTCGTTTCTGTTGGATTCTCTTCATCTTCCTCTTCTACTTATTTTTCATCCTCTGCTTTTTATTCTAAGGGATATTTCATTGATCTATTTTCTTCTTCCTTTGATTCTGATCTGCATGTTTCATCAATCGTTACATTGATGCTTTCCACAACGTTGTTTAATATTAGATTGTAACACTTGTATGCTTTCCTTGTACTTGAGTAACCAACGAGTACTCCTTTTTCCACACGAGAGTCAAACTTTCCCATTCCGCCATCTTCTCTTTTGATATAACATTTTCTTCCAAAAACTTTGAAGTGCTTTACATTTGTTGGTCTTCCTTTCCATAGTTCGTAAGGGATTTTGTCAATGTTGTTTCTGAGCATTACTCTGTTTTGAATGTGGACTGTTTTATGCATTTCCTGTGTCCAAAAAATATCTGTCAATTTTGAATCCATTAGCATTGTTCGAGCCATTTCCTATACTATCATGTTCTTTCTTTCAACAACTCCATTCTATTGAGGTGTCCTAGCAATGGAGAATTGCCTTTTTATTTCATGATTGTTGCAGTATGCCATAAATTCCTTTGAGGTGAACTCTCCTCCATTATCAGACTCAAGCATTTGATTTTTGAATCCATTTCATTTTCAACCATTTCCTTGTAGATCTTGAAGTTTTCAAAAGCTTCTGACTTATTCTTGAGAAAACAAACTGCATTCATTCTTGTATAATCATCAACTAATAACATAAAGTATTTCTCACCTTTTAAGCCCTTTTTTTTAGTTGATCCAACTAGATCAGTATGCACAATTTCCAGTGGTATTGTCATTGAATATTCCTTTGATTTGAACCCGGTCTTTGTTTTCTTTCCTTGTTGACAATGCTTGCATAAAGTGTTGGTTGGTTTCATGATCTGGGGCATTTCTCTGAATGCTTCTCTTTTGCTGACCTTGACAAGGTTATCAAAATGTATGTGACACATTCTTCTATGCCATAGCCAACTTTCATCTTCCTTTCCTAGACAACACTTTTCATTTCCAATTTCAGTTAGCACATATATGTTGCTTGAAGTTCTTACTATTGGTAAATGTTTAACAGGTAGCATATGCTTGTCATTGATGGCAAGTACAACAACGAAGATTGCATGAGTACAAGAAGAAGTATCAGAAGTATTTTAGAAAGACGCTGCAGAGCAAGCTCGATAAGTTCAGAAGAGATAGTGCAGAGGATTGTTGGCAGGTTTAACAGGAAAAGTGAGCTTGTCATTGATGGCAGGATCAAAGTGTGCATTGATGGCAAGAACAACGATGACAAAGATCAACATGATCAAAAACGCAGTGATAATGGAAGAGGAGGAGCATTAATGATCGTTGGACCCCATCCTGAATCCCCAATGATCGTCAGATATGAATTCAGACAAGAAGAACGTGCAGAAGAGGAGGACAGATCTTAGGTGTCAGATCTGAGCATAAGATCCAACCATCGTTGGATCAAGGAGAACCTGCATGCTCATTAAAGAGCAAGAAGAGGCAAAATGTGAAATGCCGAAATATGTTGGTCTGACTCCATTTTAGAGTTTCGTAGATCAGGACTTGAAGGCTTGAGACCCTTCATCATAAGAAGGCGAAATCGCGAAGTGGAGAAATTGCAAAGTGACGAAATGGCGAAATGCGAAATGGAAAAATGATCCTAGCCATTGGATCAAGGTGTGATCTAGGTCATCAGATCCAAGAGGTGAATATGGCAGACCACATCAAAAAGGATAGTCGTGGACCGTTGGATCAAGAGGACGCATGGCAAAAAATCAAAGCACCACAAAGACTCCATTTCGGAGTTTTACATATCGTGAAATACAAAGGAAAGAGGTTCAAACTCACGATACATGAGATCACGAAAAGATCTTGACCATCAGATCACCAAGGATTCTGGACTGTTGATCTAAGCTCCCTCTCGGAGCTTCGCCTATCGTGACTTGGAGTGATGAGAACCTCCATCACAGAAATCGCGAGATGCGAATTCATGATAAGATCTGGACCATCAATTCACCAAGAACATGGACCGTCAATCTGAGCTCCATCTCAGAGTTTCACCTATCGCGACTTGGAGTGACGAGCACCTCCATCTAAGGAACAATGAGATGTGAGATCACAAAAATATCTGGACCGTTGATTCATCGAGATCGTGGAATGTCGATCAGGGTCGATGAAGATCATGAGTTCGAAGTGCCTTTTAGCGTAGCTTGTGGTCACTGCGTGTGGTCACATGAACGAAGGACCTAGTGCAGATGAGCTCCGCCTCAGAATTTTGGGGATCACGTATGGGAGTGTCAAGACACTGGATCATACGAATGCTGAAATACCAAAAAGGTGAATTGTCGCTGTAACCAGTGGTCACCACCTATGGTCACGTAGAGGAGGGAGCTAGAGAAGCCAAGCTCCTTTTCAGAGCTCGTAGCATGGAGAGTCAAGATGTCTCATCGCAGAATATCCAAATTGTGAAAGTGCGAAATGGGTAAATAACGACAATACCCTTCAGAGTTAATCCAATGGTGCAGGTGAATTTGAGCATAATCGGAGGGCTAATCTTTCTCCTCACAACGTAAATGTTAGAAACCATTGATGGTTTTTTCCAGAGGAGCTGAAGAGTCTCTGGGAATCTTCCAATGGGATGAAGATAGGTCATAGGGGCGATTGACAGCTGAAAGAGGGTTGGAGCCTATAGCTGAAACAAAGAGGGTGAGCTCGACTGTAACAGAGAAGATGAAGAGTCTCAACTGCTAGAGAGAAAAAGGAATCTCGGCATAACACCCAGTGATGTTGGACGCGTGGTGGGAACCACCAGAGAAGCTGAAGAGTTGCAATGATCAGGCAGAGCACTCGAGAGGTGGAGGATATCGGCGCGGTGTGAGTATGCAGAGGTATTGTGTGCATTTCATGCACAAGGTGCATATAAGCTATAAGTACATGGTATAGAGAAGAGATGCGGTGGTTTTTGTTGTTGGAGTTGTTGTGGTTGCTATTGTTGAAGGTGATTCATGTGTGAAGAAGGAGGAGAGTGCAGCAGCTGAATTGAACAGAAGAGGAACTGTGTAGTGAATGGACATGGCACACAAAGAATAACAAGCAGAAGAACAAACAGCGCAAGTCATGTGTGTAGGAAGGAAGTGAGGCAGACAGAGCAACGAAATGCAGCAAAAAAGTGATGAGTCTAGTAAGCCATTGTTGAACATTATATCACTATAACGAGTTTCAGTAGAAAATATTTATAAAACAGGGTGGTAGGGAGGTTCTAGGGAGGACTGGTGTCCTCAGAGGTTCAAGTGGGTGCTTGAACACAGAGAGTTGTAGCTTCCTTCTAGTTGGTGCTAGAGAAACCAGGGAGTTGGTGCTTCCTTCTAGTTGGTCCTAGAGAAACCAGGGAGTTGATGCTTCCTTCTAGTGGGTACTAGAGAAAAAAGAGAGTTGGTGATCTCAACAAGTTGCAGCTTGCAAAACAAAGGTTGTAGCCTCACATTGAGTTGGTGCTCAATTATAGATGATGTACAGAACTTAAAAGATTGCCTATCATTTCGAAGAAGAAGAGGTTTTCTCCCTTTATGGGTTTCCTCGTGAAAATCTGTCTCTGTGTATATCTTATGTGTGACTGATGCTCATTATTTTATTGTCCATATGCTGTATAATGTTGATGATCACTTGAAGAAATATTAAGAATGTATTAATATGCTTAAAATTGTTTAATCACAATAACAACTGATTCACCCCCCCTCTCAGTTCTCTTAGTAATTTCAACATTTGCAGTTGTAGCGACCAATCTCCCTAAACCTTCTTTTTTTATCTCACACTTTTGTGAATCGAAAGTAACTTTATGACCTTGGTCACACATTTGATTCACACTTAGAATATTATGTTTCATATCTTCTACTAGTAGAACATTTTCTTTCTTTTCATTATTGTTCCCAATTCGGAATGTGCCTTTTCCACTGATTTTGGATAAATCATCATTTCCGAATGAGATTGATCCATATATTTCCTTTCGTAATGTAAGAAACTTGTCTCTATCACCTGTCAAGAGTTTTGAACATCCACTATCAACATACCAACCACATTTATTATGTTTAGCTTGTACAACGAGTGTGCATTCTTCATTGCTATACTGATACTGCTTTCTTATCCATGTTCTTTTCTGAGGTTCCTGTTTGTGATTGTTGTTGTTCTGTTGCAGGTCTTTAGGAGGGACTGCCATTCTGCAATCTTTGGCCATATGTCCAAAATTGTTACATTTGTAACATTCCACTTCAATGCTCAAAGATTCAAACTTGTTGAAACTTCTTCTTTGTGTTTCACTAGGCCTTCTTGGATAACTCCTTTGTGTATTATTCTCAAAGTAGTTATTGTTCCTTTTTTGAGCTCTGCAATTCACATCTTTATGTACAAAATTATTACATGCATAACATAAACCAAAAAATATAGTTTGATACCTGAGAGTTGAGGATCTTCTGAAAGGAGGTGCTCTTGTGCATCCTTCTTTTTCTTGAGGCTTATCTGTCGATTGTTGATTTTAAAATCTGAATCTTCTCGATAGAGGAGTGTCCCTGTAATCTTCCTTGTATATCTTTCTATCCCCTTTGATTGTTTCTGCATAGGTTTTTGGATATGTTTCTTCCTCTATTGTTTTGGAGCTTGATCACTTTTCTGTCTGATTGTATCCAAGTCCGGTCTTGTTAAAAAGATATTTTTGACTGTTGATAATGTCATCCAAAACTTTTGAGCTATTCTGCATATTTTTCTTTTGAATATCCTTTCTTAATGTGACAATCTCTGCTTCCAAGTTTCCAATGATCATGTCATTTTCTTCTAGCTGTTGTTTGGGTTATTCTTCAATTCTTTTATCTTCTTCTATTTGAACCTTCAATTTTGTGATCATTTGTTCTATTTCTTGAGTGTCTTCTTTCTTGTCTATTTTTGCTTGTAGTTTCCTATTATTCTTCTTTTCTCATATGATAACTTCTATGGCACACATTAATTCTTCTTGAAAGTCAACTTCTTCCTCTTCAATTTATTCTTCGACTTCTTCACATACTTCTTTTGATTCTTCATATTCTTCTTCAGAGTCTTATTTTTCAGAGTCTTTTACTACCATGAATAGAACTCTTCCTGTCTCACTGTCATTGACTTCATCTTCATTTGATGATGAGCTGTCTTCTTTGGTGCATAAGATTTTCTTGAAAAAATTCTTTGTAGTTATTTTGCCTTTATATGTGTGTTTCCCTTCGTCATTTCTCTTTTTCTTATGAGCACATTTATTAGCAAAATGACCAATACCATCACAATTAAAGGAAGCTTACCTCTATACTTACCGTCAGTTCCCTTGTTTAGTATTTTGACGGAGTTGGCCACTTTTTCATCATATTTTGAGTCGTCACTATTGCTACTATATTATTCTTTTTTCTTTTTCTTTGATCTTTTGGATGCTTTGAAGGATGCTTCTTTTACATCTGTATTTTCCTGTTCAGTTCTCATTTTGTATGCTGTGGAGATTCCATGCAGTTCGTCCATTCTTATTGAGTTTAGATCTGATATTTTTTCTAGTGCTGATATCTTAGGGTTAAATCTCATAGGAAGAGATCTTCGTACCTTTTGAACAATTACAAATTCTTTGATTTCTTCTCCCAATCCTATGATTGGATTAACTGTTTCATCGAATCGTAACAAGTATGCTGCAATATTCTCATATTCCTTCATTTTTAGTTGTTCAAACTGACCTTTGTAAGTTTGAAGCTTTGCTTCTTTGACTTTTGTATCTCCTTCATAAATATTTCGAAGCTTGTCACAAATCTCTTTAGCGTATTTACAATGTGCAACTTTGGTGAATACCGTATCACTGAGACCATTCAAAAGTGCATTTTTGGCTTTGGAAATATTCTCACCGAGTTTCACTGCTTTGGTGGAATTGCTGGTGCTGTGTATCCATCTATAATTGATTGCCAAACTTGAAATCCCTATGCCTGTATATACGTCTTCATCCTTATGCTCCGAAAAGCATAACTATGTCCATCAAACTATGGTATTCCATTTTTATACATGTTGGTACTCTCCATGATCTACCTTAAACTGATTTCTTAAGGAACCTACTTTGATACCAATTGTTGGATTACTCAGATGAGGGGTGAATCAGTAATAGCGCAATTGCAATCATTTTTTATCCAAATTCATCTAAGTGTTATATCAATGTAGTATTATTATCCAATAATGAGCAATAAGAAATGAACAACCACACACATACACAATACACCGGTTTTTTACGTGGAAACCCAAATCGGGAGAAAACCACAGAATGATTTTTCTTATATGTCTTGAAGAATTACATTCATTGGAAGCACCAACTTCCTTTGTTTTACAGTTGCAACTAGAAGGAGGCTCCAACCCCCTAGGTTCTTAGGCTACAACCTGAGGGAATATCCAACTCCCCAATTCTCTAGTTACAACCAGAAGGAGGCTACAACTCCCTAAGTTCTCTGAATACAAACGAAAGGTGGCTATAACCACCTGTCCTTGCCTTGTCCAACCACCCTGAAGTAGAAGTAGAATGATGGAACCACTGTCACACGATAACTGTAATATATACCGCTGTAAATCTGTACCAATAAACTTGAACCATGCATCAACCTGTAACTTAACCTGTAATCAACATGTACCATAAACAAGTGCATCAACCATGCACTAACCTGTACCAAATAATCTGTAATCAACATGTACCATAAAAAAGTGAAACCTGTTATCTCCTCAAATAACACAGTCAAATTTGTTTATTTTAGGTGATAGGAAGTCATTGAAAAATACATTTCTAAATTTTTTAAGGTTCATTTTTGAGAGCCTTAGGTTTGTAATAAAGTTTGAAAAACATTGGATTTGATATTTATTTCAAAAAATCCAAAACTCAGGTTCCGGTGGCTAAGCGCCTTCCCAAAAGGTCTTCTAAGCCACCAAAAAACCTAGCTTTCGGCAGCTTAAACGTGAAAGTCGTGTTGGATTACTGAGAAGGGGGGTGAATCAGTAATAATGTAATTATAATCCTTTTTCTTCAAATGTTATATCAATGTAGAATTATTATCCTATAATGAGCAGTAATAAATAAACAATCACACACATACACAGTACACCAGTGTTTTACGTGGAAACCCAAATCGGGAGAAAACCACATAATGTTTTTTCTTCTATGTCTTGAAGAATTACATTCATTGGAAGCACCAACTTCCTTTGTTTTCCAGCTGCAACTGGAAGGAGGCTCCAACCCCCTAGTTTCTCAAGCTACAACCTGAGGGAAGCTCCAACTCCCCAAATCTCCAGCTACAACTAGAAGGAGGCTACAACCCCCAATGTTCTCCGGCTACAATTGGAAGGTGGCTACAACCACCTGTCCTTTCCCCGTCCTGCCACCCTGAAGTAGAAGTAGAATGATGGAACCACTGTTACACTATCACTATGAGATATACCACTGTAAACATGTACCAATAAATCTGAACCATCCATCAACCATGCATCAACCTGTACCTCAACCTATAATCAACCTGTACCACAAAAAATGCATCAACCATGCACCAACCTGTAATCAACATGTACCATAAACAAGTGCATCAACCATGCGCCAACCTGTAATCAACCTGTACCATAAACAAGTGCATCCAACCATGTGCCAAGTATGTACCAATCATGTTTCAACTACTCATCAACTATGAATCATCAATATGTACCAACATCATCAACTATACACTTCATGTATGTGTCAACTCATCAACTACTTGTCTCAACCATGTACTCAACATGTGCCACAACCAAACGCCCTCATCAATTTTATCATCCAAATATGCTTTGTAGCTCTGTAATAGACCTCATGTATATTATCACATGCCTGCAAACCTTCCTTAACTTTAAAAATGAGAGACTAGCATTTTCATCAAACTTTTCTTTAGTTTCACATGCCTAGTTTTGGATTAGTCAACAACCCTAACTTGAAGTAATCATAACTTTGAACCTGTAATGTATAAAGATCTGAAACTAATAAAAAATGTTCTTTAGTGTGTTTTATGTAATTCCTCCAAGTGGCACCACTTGGAACCTCTCAGAACAGGAGTTATAGCAAAAATGGCATACCTTGCTGAATTCTGTCTTATTCTAGAGAGCGACCTTGTAGAGCGTGCCCCGCACAAAATATTTGATGAAATGATTTGAAAATGTTACAAAAAATACTGAAGACTATACCCTAACCAAAAAATTTGGTCTCAGTGAATTTGGATATTTTATGAAGAAGTTATGACGTTTTTACCTGAAACACCTGATTTTGACTAGTTTCAGGACTGGCCACAAACCCTATTTTCCACAGAGTGTAACTCCCAAAATACAATGATCCACGAGCTAAATTTTTAACCACAGATACTTGGATATGTTTTCTCACTTGCATAGAAATTTCAGGATCTGAATCATTATAGAAAAAAGTTATAGCGAAAATGGTGAGATGACCTGAAAATAACATACCTTAGAAAGCACCATCAAAAGAATTTATCATTTCTTGCATTTCAGCCTTATTTTATTCACTTTCCTCAGAATTTTGGCTTAGATATCATTTGTATACCTCAGAAACCTATAGATATTCAATATTCTCAAGTGTGATTCAAATGAGAGAGCCTTTCCTCTTATTTATACTCTCCAAGTAGCTTCCTTAAAAACATCTTTTAGGTCACTTGCACTTTCCTTATTTTAGGGTTGGGTCCACTTCTAATTTCTCCATTAAAATTATTATTGAAATAATTTATTTTGTATTCACTTTGAATTATAATACACTCATCACTTCACTTTATTATTTACCTTTTAAAATCTCTTAAACCACTTAGATTACTTTGACCTTTTGGGGCTTCTAGATGACATATGAGGGTCCTCCAACTTTGTAAGGCCATAACTCTCAAACCGTGAGGATTTATGTGACGTTCTACATACCACCAGAAATGGCATGACATGTACTATTCATATAAGATAGTATTATCTGAAAATATATCATAACTCATACCGTTATGTTACACATTATTTTCGTCATCCCTATGATCGTTAATGATATAAACCTATATGTTGCCTTCAGATGGGTCACAGTGGCCTGAGTTCCTAAAGAGAGAAGGGAGAAGAAATTTTCCTGAGAAAAGAAATTTCTTTTTTCTATGTAAAAACCTTATAAAAAGGATGTTCGCAGGTTGCTATATAGGCAGGGTGCGAGAATGACCAATTCTCGCAGGTTGCACTATAGCCAGGGTGCGAATAGTTCGCAGGTTGCACTATAGCTAGGGTGCGAGAATGCGGGCACGTGGGAAAAATGAGCGCTTTCTAGAATCTTCTAGATGGAGAAGCTTCTATGGTGAGGTGGCATCCGAATGGTTTGGATCTTACTCGCTTTCATGATTTAGTGGGATCATCCTAACCTCCTCACCTTATCCTCTTCAACTTATAAAAGGAGAGGAGTTCTCATGGAGAAGGTTAGCTTGA
>ML837276.1:38748-48826 GCA_009831015.1 Picea engelmannii | reverse complement strand
AATAAATCTCCTAAAGATCATGATCAGATCCATAAAATATGCTAGGAAGGTCGAATACCCCCTTCAGATCCATAAAATATGAACAAATCCCAAGAAAATCTAAAACTGTCCATGATTTTATGCTAAAACAAGGTATTTTCTGTTGAAGTGGCCATGTTTGACTAGCGTTGACCAGACACCTGGAAAGATCAGATCTCGAAGTTGATAGGTAATCATCCATCCTTGTACATCAAGGATCATGACCCAAGTCTCAGATTTCGCACAGCTGTCCTGCAAGTACACAAACCTAGGAGCAATTACGGGATTTAGTCAAATCTTGTAATTTATGATAAATTTTTAATTTTAATGCCAAAAATTTGAAAATTCAATTATTAAGCTAAAGAATGATAAATGTACCTTGCATAAGCTGTTTTTATAGAAAATATGGAATGATATGGAGGCAAAATGGATGGTTTTGGAGGCAAAAGTATAGTTTATAGAGTGAAAAGAAGCATAAAAATGTACTCAACAGTTATCTCATCATATTTTACCTTAAACATTTCCATTTCTTTTTGTAAAGTTTACATTGGAACAATATACAATCAGTAAAATCTTTTAATATAGTGGAACAAATAACTAGTGGAGAAAAGCCTGTGTCAAAATTTTCAGAATGAAATGTTTCAAAAGAAATGCATCACCTCTTACACATACTAAACTCTTACTGCAATAAAACTCAGTAAAATCTTTTAATATAGTGGAACAAATAAATAGTGAAGATAAAATTGTATCAATATTTTGGGAATTAGATTTTTCAAATGAAATGCACCGCCTTATACAAATACTAATTTTTTAGTGCAACAACTCACTCAAAATGTTAGGTTTGGTAGGTTTACCAATAAATATATAAATATTCATAAAATGTTTTTTAATAAAGTTGTAATCTAAACGTTCTATGAAATAACTATTTTCCCATGATATTTTCTTGGGTCATTTGCCCAAAATCCAGCGACAATTTGTTAGATCCACAGATTTAAGTGTGATTATTTTTGTATAATCTGAGCGCCCCAAAGGTTTTTAAGCATGATGAATCCATTTCAACATTTAAAAATGGATTTTAAACAACAAAATAGTAGTTTCGTACAAATTTATATAGTCAAAACTATATAAAAACAATTCGTAGAACACTAACAACACCTTTAATTTAAGATATTTATTTTATGGTATCCACAATATCCATTAAAATTATACTAATATCAATTGCCTACTTTGTAAATATTTTACTAGAAAGCTTAGGCCATTAAAGCAAGGCTTAGGTCATTAAAACACAGTTATAGACTTTCACTAATTAATATCTAAACCAACATGTAAAGGCGTAAATTAGTTAGTTCAAAATATTTAAAAAATTTAGGACGTTAAATTAGGGTTATATTCTTTCAGTAATTAATATATAAACAAACATATAAATCAATATCTAAACGAACATATAAATTGTGTAAATTGGTAAGTTCAAACATATTTAAAAAATGAAATTCAAGTAACCCATTAAGACTTCCACTATTTTATTTTAATGTGTAAAACAACACATAAAAAGTGTAAATAAGTTAACTCATATTTTAAAACTGAAATGAAAAGAAATTCAAGTAACCCATTATAAAAACATGTTTATATACTTCCACTATTCTATATAAGTTAATTCATATTTTAAAACTGAAATGAAATGAAATTCAAGTAACCCATTATAAAAACATGGTTATAGACTCCCACTATTCTATTCTAATGTCTAAAACAACACATAAAAAGTGTAAATAAGTTAATTCATATTTTGGTAATTAAGTACAATATATAGTGGAGATCTTTGATTGGATTCGGGAGGCGAATGGGAATGGGAAAACTGATCCTGCGATCCACAATTGAGGTCATATGAGTTGCTAGTTATGACCACAGGCCTTGGGCCTCAGGCTCGGGCTTTTTTGGCATGTTTCCCACTCTCCAACGTTCAAAGGGTTTGTTGTTGCCGCGTTTTGTTTTTTTTTTTGTCAGTTTGTGAAGGCTAAGCCTGCATGATTTTGTAGAGGCTCAGAATTATTCTAATGGAAAACTATGATGATGTGGTGGATTACTCGCCAGATTCGAGCAAATTGTTACCCTGGATGGGGACAACTGGCAGCCCCACACACTCCTACCTGGTACAGTTGGCAGAGGCGAATGCTCGTGGCGATTTCTTCTCACAATTTTCAGGGGTAACTGGTTTTTACTCTAGGTCAGACCCGGAAGCACTTTCTTGGCTGGGAGGGCAAGCTAGGGCTGGTGAGGTTTTGACATCCGGGAGTTTCGCAAACTACAATCTATCTTCATGCTTCGTTTCTTGGTGCGGTCCTACTCCTCTGGTCCTTGAAGGCACTTTTTCCCCTATTCAGTGTGGGTTTTCCCCCTCATCGCCCTCGACTAACTTCTCATGGTCGTTCTTGAATCCCACAGTGACTGTGCTCCCTTCACTAAATCAGGGGGAGCCAATGGTTTGCTTTGAGGTCAATCTAGAAGCGGTTCTATAGGGTTCAACACTAGGGCCTGCAAATCGGCTATCATTAGATCAGGGTCCAGCCTCGAACTTCTACTATCCTTATGCGGATCAAGGCTTCTTCCCGGAACAGTCGGAGGAGTCAGTGGAAGGGTTTATTGCCTCTAACTTACGACGGGATTCTGTGTTCCGTGGGGAGCCTGGAATTAACACACAGTTGAATCTGGACCAAGGTTTGGCGGGAGCTCCAAAGACAAGGTGAAGGAAACGGAATAAGTGTATTGGATCCTCCAAGGCAAACCCTAACTTCATACTTGGAGATGACCTAACTATGTCCGGGGTGGCAGAGATGGTTGATAAAACCTTAGTTGGGAAAGCTTATGGCTGCCAATTCAGCGAGAAGTCTCTCAAGGCCTGGCCGAGACAAATTGGGGTGTGTTATACAATGCTTCGCCCAGAATCAGTCGACTCTCCAGGGGTTGGTTCATGATTATTTTCTCGGAGCCGATACAGGCTATGGTCGTTCTTCAAAAAAGTTGGTCGATAGATTCTTCATCGGTCCTAATGAAGCTATGGAACCCCAGCTTTGATGCAGCAAGTGAGACATTGGACTCCATCCCAATATGGGTTTGACTATCGAGTCTCCCTCCACACATTTGGTCAGAAAAATTCTTCCAAGCAATTGGGAACTTTATGGGGGAGTTTTTGGTAGCCAATATGGAATTCTTAGAATCGGGAGAGATGTCGATGGCAAGGATTCTGGTTTTATTAAATATCAGAGAAGGGCTTCGAGAATTCCTTAATCTGACATATTTGGGAAGGACTAGGGTTCAAATCCTAGACTATGAAGGGGTGCCCTTTCAATGTAGGAGGTGCCATGAGTATGGGCATATTGTTAAGGAATGCAAGAACTCCACAAGGGGGTGCACGTGTTAGGTATGTGTTATATTCTTTGCAAAAATTTTGCCTTGGGAAACGTGTCACATTTTTGGCGATTTTTCGGCACATGGTTTTTTGCCGATGGTTTTCTATTTCCGATTAAGGAATTACGGTTGTTGACTAATCTAAGTCATTGGGTTAGGGTTTTGAATGCCACTAGCTCCTATATGTATTTGTATTGTAAACAATGTATCACTATGAATGAATATAGAATATGTTGGTTTTCCCGGTTTGGGTTTCCAGGGGAAAAATATTTGTGTAATGTTTGTATTTGTTGTTGTATCTTTTATGTTCTTTTACTAAAAATCTGTTTGCAGTAAATATTGTACAAGGTTAAAATCTACATTTGGTATCAGAGCTTTGTTGGCTTCAGGGGGACGTCTTTGTGGTCAAGGGTTTGGCTCGGGACTGTGATAAGCCTTGTTACAGTGGGAGATCTRTGGTATTGATTTTTCAGGTGAAAAGAAATGGCAAGCAATTCGAAAATGRAGATCGAGAAGTTTAATGGGAAAAGTTTTGAGTTGTRGAAGCTCAAGATGGAAGATTTGTTGGTGGACAAAGATYGGYGGATCGYGGTAGATCCAGGTACTGCACCTACAGGAACTTCAGCAGATGACTGRAAAATGTTGGATCGGAAGGCGAAGAGCACAATCCAACTGTGTCTCTCAGATTCAGTATTATTGAATGTGTCAAAGGAAGCTACAGCCAAGGATTTATGGGATAAGTTGGGGAAGTTGTATCAGTGTAARTCYCTAGTAAATAAACTATTCCTGAGAAAGAAGTTGTATAATCTGAGGATGAGAGATGGAGACCCAGTGGCAGATCATTTGAACGCTTTCAATACTGTGGTAAGTCAGTTAGTATATGTTGAGATTAAAATTTCATATGAAGATAAGTGTATCAGTTTACTGTGTTCTTTACCAAACTCATGGGATAGTCTGGTTGTGGCCATAGGTAGTATTACAGTTGCCTTGAAGTTTGATGAAGTGGTCTCATCCTTGTTGTCGGGGGAGATGAGACGGAAGAATATGGAAGGACAGAGCACAGACGCATTATTTGCAAGAGGACGCTCCCAAGAAAGAAATAGATCTAAGTTCTCAAGTGGGAGATTTAAGTCTAAGGGTAGATCTAAATCTCTTGAAAAGTTTGTGAAGGTATGCTGGAGATGTGGAAAAGAAGGGCACTACAAGAAGCAGTGTAGATCCAAAGTTGAGAAAAAGAAAGGATTTAAAGAATCTCCTTCTATAGAAGAAAAGACCTCCAAGAAAAAAGGAGGGGATGTGTACTTGGCTTCTTCAAGCACACATGCTGATCATGAGGCATGGTTGGTTGACTCAGGTGCATCCTTTCATATGACTCCCCACAGGGAGTGGTTCTGTTAATATGAAAGGTATGATGGAGGTAATGTTTTCTTAGGTGATGATTCGACAACCAGAATCATAGGACGAGGAAAAGTCAAGTTGAGGCTCATAGATGGAAGGATTAGAACACTGCCTAGTATTCTGCACATCCCAGGTTTGGCCAAAAATTTGATTTATGTAAGCAAAATGGACGATGCAGGGGTAAAAACAATATTTGAAAAGGAAACCTACAGGATGGTTCGAGGAGCAATGGTGTTGTTGAAAGGAACTCGGTTTGGAACTCTGTATAAGCTGCAAGGAAGCACTATTAGTGATGGGTGTAATAGTTTCATTGTTCCTGATATTTGAGTTGAAGAAGAAAAAACTCCTACAGTCTCTAGAGAAAAGGTTATGTTGTGGCATCAAACACTGGGGCATATCGGAGAGAAGGGTCTTCGACTACTACATGATAAAAGTATGGTTGAAGGTATGTCTAACTACTCTTTGGATTTTGATTTATGTGAACAATGTGTATATGGGAAGCAGAATCGGGTAAAATTCCCTTCTAGTGCAACAAGGGAAGAAGGAATTTTACAGCTAGTTCACAGTGATGTTTTTGGACCTGTATCGATCTCATCATTGGGAAAATCTGTGTACTATGTCTCGTTTATAGATGACTTCTCGAGGAATACTTGGATATATTTCCTGAGGAAGAAATCTGAAGTCTTTGACATGTTTAAAGAGTTTAAGGCTCTTGTTGAGAATCAAACAGAGAAAATAATTAAGGTTTTGAGGACAGATAATGGCAGAGAGTTCTGGAGGAATGAATTTGAAGAATTTTGTAAGAAGTGCGGTATAGAAAAGCAAAAGACTACTCCATATACACCTCAGCGGAATGGAGTTGCAGAAAAATTGAACAGGACGTTGATGGAAAAAGCAAGGTGCATGCTCAGTGGTGTTGGGTTAGGGCAAGAATTTTGAGTAGAGGCAGTGGGTACTGCATGTTACCTGGTCAACAGATCACCCTCATCAGCGTTGGATGACAAGACTCCACAAGAGGTGTGGACTGGTAAGAAACCTTCTCTCACACATCTCAAAGTATTTGGATGTGGTGCATATGTTCATGACCCAAAAGAAAACATGAGTAATCTAGATAAGAAGGTTGAAAAGTGTGTCTTTATTGGATATAAAGATGGTCTCAAATGTTATAAGCTTTGGAACCCAAAAACTAAGAAGGTAGTGTATAGCCAAGATGTGGTATTTAGAGAAATGAAGGATGTTAAACAGGAAGTCCTACCAAGTAAGGAAGAACCAGAGAAAATAGAGTTTGATTTAAAGGATGATGAGTCAGACTCTACAGAAGAACAGGAATTAGAAGAAGAAGATCCTCATACTCCAGTATTGAGGAGATCGGTTCGAGAAAGAAGGCTACCGGAAAGGTATACTCTATCTGATTTCCGTTCAAATTTTTCTTTGTCTATTACTAATTATGATCCTAGAACTGTCAGGGAGGCAGTGGATTCAGAGGATGGAAATCTCTGGAAAATGTCCATGGACGAAGAAATGGCATCTTTGGATAAGAATGAAGCTTGGAATCTACTGGAGTTACCGAATGGAAGAAAGCCTATTGGCAGCAAATGGGTATTTAAAAAGAAGCTTAATGCAGAAGGAAAAGTGGAGAAATACAAAGCTCGGTTAGTAGCAAAGGGTTATTCTCAGGTTGAGGGAATTGATTTTGGTGAGATTTTTTCTCTTGTTGCCAAGTTATCCTCTATAAAAAAAATTGTCTCAGGAAACGTGTCGCATTTTTGGGCGTTTTTTCGGCACATGGTTTTTTGCCAATGGTTTTCTATTTCTGATTAAGAATTAGGGTTGTTGACTAATCCAAGTCATTGGGCTAGGGTTTTGGATGTCGCTGGCTCCTATATGTATATTTTATTGTAAACAATGTATCACTATGAATGAATATAGAATATGTTGGTTTTCCCGGTTTGGGTTTCCGGGGGAAAAATCTCTGTGTAATGTTTGTATTTCCCATTTATCTTTTATGTTCTTTTACTAAAACTCTATTTGCAGTAAATATTGTACAAGGTTAAAATCTACAGCACGAACAGTGGGACATCCGTAGAGAACAGCACTGGACTGGGGCGTCAGGAGAATTTGGGTGTCAGCTCTCCCGCTTCGATGTCGGCTTCGGTGGGTACTATGTCTTGTGTTCCAGTAGAGTCTCCAAATTTTGTGAGTGATGGGTCGACTGTCCCGGGGGGGATGCATTGGCCTTAGTTCCAGTCGCGAGGGAAGCGGCGAATTCAGCGATATGCCAGGAGGCACCTCCACAGTGCTTGATCAACAACCTTTTGGGTATGCATCTTTCTATATCATATCCAATAAATGGATTGTTTAAAGATTTCAATTTTTTTATGGTGGAATGTAATCACTCTCTGCGGAATCTACCTTTTCCAAATAATGCAGCTTTAATTCCTTTCCCCAAGCCCCCGCACTCTCCTTTTCTGTCCCTGGCCCATTGTTCTCTTTGTCCAGACTCACCACCTGGATCCCCAGTTTCCTAGTCATCTATGGAATATTCATCTGATGGGTCTGAGGACTCAACTATTCGTTTCCAACTCCGTAATAGATCAGTTCCCATACCCACTGCAAACTACAGAGGCCTGGACCCAAATCCAGAGGTCCCGAAAACTAAAAAGGGTCGGGGTAGAAACTCTCACCTCTCCAAGGCACAATCCCAAGCACTGGTTGATATTGCTTCAGGCCGACAAAAGTCAATTGTAGGGGCTCTTAGAGCAGCAAAATCCCCAGTAGCGGTTCCCCCATGAAACTCCTCACCTTTAATTGCAAGGGTTTGGCGAGTCCCCAAAAAAAATCCGCACTAAAGTTGTTGGTAACTCTACACCAACCTGATGTGGTTCTTTTTCAAGAAACCCTAGCAGATGAAGTCTTGGCCACCAAGATTCTAACTTCTCTCCTTCTGGGTTGGCTATTTTTGGGATTGGATGCCAGGGGTAGGTAGGGTGGACTAGTCATAGGTTGGAGATCTAGGTGTATCAAGTTCTTAAACTCTTGGAGTTTTTTACTCATGTTTGGGGGGTGATTTTCTAGTGGAAGGAATTGGTATGGAGATCAGAATAATCAATGTTTATGGACCTCATTCAGACTGGAATTCCTTTTGGGAAACTCTGCTTGGTAAAAACCTCATGAACGTTGAATTTCTAATCTTAGGAGGAGATCTCAATTTCTCTTTGGGGGAAGTTGAAAGTTGGGGCCCCTCGGCCCCCACCCAGACAACCAAGCAGCTTTCTTCAACCATCTATTGTCTTCCAACGGCCTCATTGATATAGCTCCACTGAAGCTACTACCCACTTGGAGGATTATGAGGGTAAGGGAGGCTCGTGTAGCCAAGAGGTTAGATCATTTCTTGATCTCAGAAACTTTAGTGATGCTTCCATTCCAATTCCATCAATGGATTGGAAGTGGAGGCGAATCGGACCATTCTCCAGTATGATTTGAAATTGAAGGTGGTCCTCAAAAGCCTGCCTCACCTTTTAAATTCAACTCTTCCCGGTTAAGGGACGAGAGTTTTCAGAATTTGGTCAAGTCCAATTGGATTGACATAAGGGATTCAGAGGGTAGCTCGACTGCTATCCAATTCGCGACAAATCTCAAAAGAATAAAATAGTTGGTCAATCCGTTGGAAAAATCAAAACGAAAAGCAGATGAACAGGAACTCCAAAGTATAGAGGAACTTTTGAAGCTGATCTATCAAGATTCAAATTATGGGTTCACATCAAGCTCTTCTTGAGACAATCTGAAGAGGCTTGACGCTAGGCATAGACATTTGTTGGCGGTTCACGAAGAAACGTGGAGGCTCAAAAGCAGAGCTATCTGGATTGAGAACGGAGATGAGAATACAAAATTCTTCCAAGCCTATGCCAGGGGGAGGAAATTAGACAACGCAATATGGGGCTTAAAGGATCAAGAGGGCAGATCTGTCACTTCCTTCGAAGGCCTCGCAAACATGGGTAAAAGCCATTTTCAGTGTTTATTCAAAGCGGACAAGAGAGTGAACATAGTAAATATCATAAAGTTGTCACTTTACTTTCCCAACTTCATGGATGAACAAGAGAACCAAGATTTATTTGCAGAAGTCATCGAAGCAAAAAGCTAAAAGAAACTCTTCATGGCTTTCAGAAGGATAAAAGTCCAAGTCCTGGTCCAGACGAATGGACAACTGAATTCTACAGGGGTTTCTTTTACCTAATCAGAGTTGATCTACTAAAAGTCGTTGAGGAATCTAGAACCAATGGCAGAATTCGCAGTGCTTTCAATTCAACTTTTATAACTCTCATTCCTAAGGTGAACGATCATCAGTCATTTGACGACTTCAGGCCAATTTCTCTGTGTAATTGTATATACAAAATTATTTCCAAAATCATAGCTCGTCCACTAAAGCCCATACTATGAGAAACCATTTCCAAAGAACAAATCGGATTTTTAGAAGGGCGCCAGATTCATGAGGCAATAGGGGTAGCTCAAGAAGGCCTACACAGCCTAGAGACAGCAAGAGCAAAGGGTTCAATTCTAAAGATTGATCTTTCAAAAGCATGTGATAGAGTGAATTGGGCATACATTCGACTTCTTACACATCTCGGATATGAAGTCCCTTTCATAAAGTGGGTGATGGCATGCATCTCTTCGATCTCTTTTGCAGTCCTTATCAATGGCGCTGCATCCCCCTTCTTCATTTCAGAAAGGGGTCTGCGTCAAGGATGCCCCTTGTTTTACTAGTAGCTAAGGTACCAAGTAAGGCTATTGATAATGCAGCAAGAGTAGGGAATTTTCAAGAAATTCAAGTTGCCCCTAGAATGAGGATCACACATCTATTGTTTGTGATCGATGTGCTCATTTTATGTAGTAGTAGGGTTGGAGATGCAGAAATTCTAGCAGGCATACTTTCCCTCTTCCACTCGGCTACAAGGACGCAAATAAATACCCAAAAATATACCATCACTATTTCAGAGATGGATAGAGGAAGTGGCCATCTATCAAAGACTATTTCCATTCACAGTGCAGGGCATTTCAGAAGGCCTAAAATACTTAGGTTCCAATTGAAGCCGAACAACTACAAAAAAGATTGGAAATCGCTGCTGACAAAATTGGAGAAAAGGTTAAATGGTTGGAGCTTTAGGTGGTTGTCTAGAGCAGACAGACTCACTCTGACCAATTCTGTTCTAGAAGCCATACTAGTATATTGGATGTCACTGGCTTGGATTCCAAAGGGGGTGCT
>ML837276.1:3531-23845 GCA_009831015.1 Picea engelmannii | reverse complement strand
GGTATCACTAACTACTACTGATTTATTGATGTGCAGGTGTTTATTGAGTTATTAAGTGCATACAAGATTCATCCAACACATGAAGATCATAACACACATCAAGATATAGAAGCACAAGCAAGCTCTGACCTTTTTATTATGCAGAATCAATACAATAGATGATCGATCTGGCATAAACCTCAGATGGTCGTACAAACAATAGATATGAGCTGCTACAAAATGCTCACGTCAATACAAAAGAAGCCTCCAAAGGTCGGATAAGTAATGAAGACCAATACCCAGTAGATCTGGATGTCAAACCCTCCAGCCGAAGAGTGCCACGCTCCAAGTGAAGACTGAAACCCTCAAGAATTCGGCCCTGATGGAAGGATGCTCCAAATGAGCCCAAACTCGGTCAAATGATAGATCAGGGCAGTGGGAACCTCCTCCTGAAGTTTCAAGCCCAACGTCCAAGTCCAACCCCTTCAACTGTTGAATCTCCTAAGGGAGTTGCGCCCTCCTGAATAGTTGAAACCCCAATGCAACTCGTCCCTGAAGAAATACACCTCCAAATGGCGTGAAACTCTCCAAGAATATAGATCGGGCTATGAGAATCCTGTGGGAGAAGTTTCAGAACCAAATCACAAGCATATCTCTCTAGATCTGAGTTTTTTCTTAATCATAGGACGTCCCCTATGGCTCCAAGACATCCCAATCTGCAGATAATTATATGATGATGATAACCCTCCAGAAAAGTCCTCAAACTGACGATCATGCCCCTGCAAACAAAACCCAAGTGTCGGAATGGCCCCAGGCCCTCTGGATAAGCTGGATCGAACCTCCCTCTAGATGATGGTGCGCCCTTGCTAGGATCACAAGAACAATACGGCCTGCTACCTTCTGAAGAGCTAGATGGAGATGCGCTGAGACTAGAATGGTGTGGAGGAGTCTTCCATCCCCGAGACCAAGTTGTGGAACAAGGTGAGTGGATGTTTCACCACTAAGTTGCTCACAAGGGTTTATACAGCAAAACCCCCAAACTGAATGCTCAAGAGCAATAGCAAATGCTAATCCAAAACTAGAATGAATAATAGGTGCGCCCCAGCCTCTTACTTATACTTTTCCTTCTAATTCTATGTTGAGTTAGGTTAACTTCCAGGGTTAATCTTCTATTCTTCTGTTGAGTTATCTTTTACTCCTTAATCCCTTTCCTTTCTCGAGTCAACTTAAAAATATAACTTTAGCCTCATTGACTTCCCCCTTCAGTGTGAGACTATGACCTAGTGGGGGTGCCCAAGCCACCGAGTCTCCTCGTCACCTCTCTAAGAGGTGGGGGACATTACATCTCTCCAGAGCCATCTCAGTTTTGATTGGTATTCTATATGAATTATGCCATGTGTCAAACATGTACTCTACCTATCGATCTTGTAACCGCCTTGCATCCCCTCTTTGCAAACCCTGTGTCCCTATTAATCACTACCTCTGGTACACCGACTTTATCTTGTACAATGAGATAATTGAATGAATGCCTCTAGTACACCGACTTTATCTAGTACAACGAGATAATTGAATGAAGGATTCCAATTCTAGAACAGTGTCATATCGTAGACCTAATCTTAGAAGCACGATGGGAGGTCGATTAGTCCAGTTACAGAATCTGAGGCACATGCAATGCTTGTGGTGGCTAATTTTGAAGGGCTTGGCAGGTTTTGTGGGTCTTATGCGCACTGGTATATCAAGACAATAACCATTTTTGTTGTTGAAAACCGCACAGTCCCATCTTTCTAACTATTTTCGTGTTGGTTTAATTAACTCTGAGAATTGGTATAATGGAGAAGGATCTATGTTTGGCATGAAAGGTACTGCACGAGGAAGACCATGGGAAAGGGATGTCTCGTAATACATTCTTCTTCATTGCCATGATTTGCAGTGTTTGCTATTCTATATTCCCTAGTTATCCATTGTCAACCATGTCCAACGTACCATGGGTGTGTTTGATTTGGCCTCACTTTGTTGCAGCACAACAAATTGGCCCTAGCTTGAATGGCCTCATACTAGGTGCCTTTGGTTTCGATTGGAGCGTCATCGCAACCTTCTTGTTCGGTTCTCCTATTTCTCCATTCTTTGCCATTATGAAAGTCTTGGTTGGTTACTCCACGTAGTATACTTTGCAGTCCCTCTTGCTTATTGGGCCACTAACATATACAATGCAACCACTTTTCCTATTTTCAACTTGGATTTGTACACTACCCAAGGTCAAACTATAATATTTCACAAATTGTGAACAATAAATTAGAGTTGGATCTTGTCGCTTACAATAAGAATGGTCAAATATAGCTTTGTTTTTTTCTTTGACTCGTGGGGGTTTGGATTTGCAACCATTACCTCTTTTGCTTCTTATATTGATTTGATCTCTGTCACTGCCTTATTGCAGAGTCATCAATTCTAAATGTTAGTTTAAATGGTCTGACATGCTTTGTTGTGGTGCAGGGAAATATGGGAGCATACAATTGCAGCATCTAAACACAATCGACCTGATATTCGTACTAAATCGATATTCATACTAAATTGATGCGCAAGTACCCAGATATACCACGATGGTGGTTCTACGATTTGTTGTGTCAAACTCTAGTTGTTGCATTTGCACTTTGTGGATTTTATGGATCCCAAAAGGTCATCGCTCATTGCAGGTTGTTGTCGTTTGAGTTTTGAGAGGTACCAAGATAATTGGATTGAAGCCAACTTTCCCTAGGAATGACGACCATGGAAAAGGATTTTCAACTGCTTCGCAGTGCCTACCAAGGTTTTCTTGGGCTACACTAGTTCCTCTTCAACTGTAGTTTGGATAGCCTGTGGAATTTGGAGGCCAACATTGGGGGAATAAATTCCAAACGAGTAAGGTTTCTCAACCCTAATACTACATTACCAGTGTCCTTACATAGTGTTTTGCATCAATTTTATGGATGGTTTTAGCAATGGTTTCACACAATGTTTTATTGATTGTGGGGGAATTAGGTTTCTCAACCCGAAGACTACATTACAAATGTCCTTACATAGTGTTTTGCATCAATTTTATCGATGGTTTTAGCGGTGGTTTTAGACATTTTTTAATTGACTGCGGGGGGGAATTCAACACTACATTGGATGCAAGGAAGTGGTTCAGTTATTCATTTGCCAACAATGTCACATTTTTTCCCTGTTGGGATTTTTTATATGACAATGAGAATGAACTCAAGCACCCCATGTGTTCATCTCTATCGCATTGCTCACATCTTCACAGTTGTGGCCAATTACAGATTCAAGGTCAGTAGCCCCAGGAGTCATTGAGTTCGCCTTCATTTCTACCCTTCTAGCTTTTAAGAATTGCACTGTTACGTCGCCTATTTTCTCTATAAATGTTGGAAATCTATAATTGTTATCCATTATTCATTTTTGTTGTCACTGATCTTTTTGAAAGGTTATATATTGAGTCAAAGCTTATGGTTTTAAGAATGTAAGAAATATGCAGTGTCTTAGAGTAAATCATAAATTTGTTTTGATTTGTTCATAAAGATGTGTAAATTAAAAACAATGTGCAAACAAGATGTTCTATTAAATTCAAAAGTAGTTTAGCAAGAGCCTTTTTATATTGATATAAAATGGAGAAGGTTAACTATGACAGAACCGCGACATCAATACAAAGAGCGTCCATTAAATATTACCCCATATGTAGTGAGGCTGGAGTATCTCTCGGTTTAACACTCTGCAGTTTACAAGTTTGAACACATTATTCAACATTCTGGTGAATTGATAAAAAAAATTGCTTTCTTTAGCTTTAATCTTTCTTTGCCATTATCTAAAACCTCCCAGATATACCATAGAGACACATTAGAATTCTTAGCTAAAAAGAGAGTATTCAATTTTTGAGAAAACCAAAACTAATTTACCATAAACAATCTAATATTTACTTAATATTTGCAAATTGTTGTTTGCATCATGTTAGTGGTTGTCGACCTTAACAATTTGAATTCACTTTGGTGTTTCATGTACCCCGCTTTGGGGTTATGCTAGTTAATATACATTGGAAATTTCCTTATTCTATATTTAAGTGATTTAAGAGCCTTGTTTCTGGATTTATAAAATATTAATGCTTGTTTAATGATTTTTCACATTTTATTTTTAATGGATGCTAAAAATATATAAAAGGAATTTCATAAGAATAAATAAAAATCTCAATTGTAAATCAAATTTACTAATTAAGAACTAATTGTATAATTCTTTGTATACGTGCGATTAAATATGAATATCAAACATTTTTTCCTAAATTTTTTTTTTTTTTTTAAAATACCCTTTTTCCGAAGAAAAGTGGAAGTAGCTTTTTAATATTCTTAATGCAAAACCTTCCAAATTCCACAAAACAAACATATTTATACAGTAACATCTCGGAATATAAATGAAATGGCCAACGAGGACTCAAGTAAGTGTAAAATATACCTTAATTGCAAAATTGTTTTTGATTTACCTTGCATGTGTCAAGCTAATCAATCCTGCTAGTGCACCATCGATTTCAATGTTTCTTCGATCCGATCCAATCTTGCAATCCTCCATCAGTCAAACCAATCCTGCAATCCTCCACTTGTCAGCGCACCTGCTCCAATATTCCTTGACGCCATTACAGTTTGGGACAATCTAATATGTAAAGCTCCCTTAACAACATACAATGTTCAAAGCCTTCCAACTTTTCTAACTGACCACACTTAAAAACATACAATGATACGAGATTTCTTAATTGCACCAATCCTTGTATGCTCTTCTCCTTCACACAACCATCTATCCATGATTTCTTCAAAGATACAAATGTTTCCATGCTCGACAGAGTCTCTACTTTTTGACACCCATCAATACAGAGCCTTTCAAGTTTTATGAGACCCTAAAACCCCTTTATTTTTCTCAAATTAGAACATAAAGCAAATTCCAATTCAATGATTGTATTTGGCAATATTCCAACCTTCACAAGATCATTGCACCCTAAGAATTGAAGAATTTAAAGGTTGGGGCAAACCCCTTCATTTAACGGTACTTCTAATATTCTTGTGTGTTCCAAATTAACTCTCGTAGCCCATGCATGCATTTCACAATGGAAGAGTGTAGTGTTCCTCTTTCTCATTTAATTAATAACCTTTTTAAAGGGCAGTTTGCGGACAGTTATGTAGATTAGTCAAATGTCTAAGGGAAGTCGATAAACATTTCAGTTCCTGGAAAGAGCTAATTAGCAATTCCTTCAAGTTCCTTAAGTGATCCAAGATCTTTTCACCGATGACATTACATGAATTGCATTAAGAGCATAAATAAAAGCTTATGTGCAACATGATTAAAGAATACATAATCATGGAGAAAAGATGAGAAGAAGAACAAGAACACAATACATGATAACGGAGTTCATCCCAAGAATGGACTACGTTTCCGGGCCCGCTTCGAAGTGGAGATGCTTTTATATTATCTCGGCAATAAATTGGCATAAATTACATGGCTATACCTCAAACTAGAAATGGCCTGAAAATTCGTTGCCCGGATGCAAAATCTAACTACACTAGTGGATTCGTGGCAATAAGTAGTGCAAAAACGACTATCAAATCATCTCAATTTGACACTGTCACCTCCAGGCCCTACTGGGCTCTCTGCGTCGAAATTTGTGCCACTGTAGTCCATACTACTCTGCAATAAATGATTCTTGCATAGAAAATCATGCTGGTACTTGGTTGGGCGCAGACCCCATGAGCGGATGAACAAACTTGGATTTAAATAAAAATTCCATGGGTGGACTTCACAAAAAGGTCATTGGCCTGATTGGTGAGCGAAGGTATTCAATTAGTAATTGGTTTGGGAGGTCCCGGGGTCAAGCCCACAGGCCTTCCTTTTTGGTATTTGTTGTAACTTTGTACCCGGTTGTATAAGTGTTGGCTATAACTATATGCAATATATAATGTGTTTATGTTCAAACCTCCACCAATTTTGGATTCTCGCGGATAAGGTTGGTGTCATTACCCTAATGTGATGGATGCACAGGCTACCACATTAAGTGTTCTCCATCGAATTTGATGGTACTCGTCAAGATACGGGGCCATCGGTCAGTCTGGTCATGGGATCCAACCCGACCATAATATTTTTTTTTTAATTTGTCCGGATCGGGCCCTCTTTGGGCGTTTCAGGGGTGCCACGTGGTGCCTAGTGATTGGGCCACGTGGCACCCTGCCACTGGTTCTTTGTACCCAGTCAACCTGCTGACATAACTACCACTTGTTGTTGTGTCAGGTTGTCAGGTGGCAACCCCTGGGTGGTGCCACTTGGGGGTGCCACGTCTCACCCATTAATTAGTCCAAGTGGCTATTGAAAATGCCAATTCAACATGCCACGTGGCGCCCCCTGAGGATGCCACTTCGGCATGCTGACATCACCCTGGTACGTTAACTATTGATGTCACATGTACGGATGATGATGTCACCCTATTGACTTTGATTGGTTAACCGAAACTTTGATTATCCATATCTTTGCCATACAGACTTTGTTTGAGGTGTCGTTTGCACCGTTGGAAAGCTTGCGACTAGCTCTTCAGCTTGGCGTTGCTTTTGTTGAGATTTGAGGACTTTGAATTTTTGGCCTTTTAGATCCTCTTGGATCATTCCTCCCCACTAAGAAGCTTTTGGGCCTCCAAGAGCCTCATCAATCAACAAGAAGGTGATGGAATTTCTCCCTCACTTTCTCTTTCTCAATCCACCGTGCTTTACTTGAATGTGTGCCCTTAAGGCCCACTCAAAGATATTCAACATCACCCCTGCATGAAGTCGTTGTTCGTCTATCCAGGATGATATCTTCCTTTAACTTGTCCAAGTACTCAAGAGCAAACTCGTTCACTTAAGGTACTGGAACACTCTCCTTTTGATCCATGATCATTGGAGGCTCATAAAGTTTCAGGTTCTCTACATTTACAACTGAGTATATCTGCATGTACAGTGGTAGATCGAGGCAAAAGGCATTTGTACCAATTTTCTCCAAGATGGTGAAGGGTTCATATCTTATGGGCTTGAGGTTGTTTTCTTCTCCCTTCAACCTATCCTTGTTGATGTGGAGCCACACTTGATCTCCCACTTGAAACTAATGATCAACTATGTGCTTGTCATGGCAAGCTTTGTATTGTGCATGACTCTTTTCCAACTGTTCTAAGACTGTCTGGTGTACCTATTGGATCCTCTGAATGAACTTGTGGGCTCTGTCTTCATCTCTTTGTTCACTTGAGTCAACATTTTTACCAAAAGTCAAGTCCAAGGGAGCCTTAGGTAAATACCCAAAACATGTCTTAAATGGTGAACTCTATGTGGAAGAGTGCAAGGCTCGGTTGTATGCCATTGTACATACTGTATCTGGTCATCCCACAACTTGGGATGTTTGCTGCAGCAGCCTCAAAGCAAGTGAACCACTTATGTTTACAATCTCTGTCTGGATGTCAGTCTGTGTATGGAAAGCAGTACTCCTCTTCAACTTGGTGTCCATCATTCTCCACAAGCTTGTCCAAAACTCTCTAAGGAATCAAGTGTCTTGATCTGAGATAATGGATGTGGGTAGTCCAAAGTGGACCCCTACATGTTGAAAGAAACGATGAGTTGTTTGCTCAACAATGATCTGCTTTTTACATGGCATCAAGACACACATATTTCTAAACCTATCCACTACCACATACAAGTAGTCATGACCCTTTTTTGACATAGGCAACCCCCTTACAAAATCCATGGAAATACTTTCCCAAGGATGAGAAGGAACAGGAAGTGGTGTGTACAACCCCAATTTTCTATTAGTGAGCTTACAAGTTGAGCACAACACACACCCCTTTACATATTTGGTTACAACATCTTTCATTCAAGGCCAGTAGCAAAGCCTTTACAAATGTGTCATAGTCTTACCTACAGCAAAATGCCCATATACAAGGGAAGTGTGTGCTTCCCTGATTACATGCACTCTTTCATTAGTTGGAATACAAAGCTTGCCCATATGGTAGAGTAGTTTATCTTGCAAATGAAAATTCTCCACCTGCGAACCACGGGTTAGCCTCTCATATACATCCTTGAAATCTTCATCATTAACATATTGTTCAATATAACTATCATGAGCTAAAGAAGCATTTTTCAAAAAATGGATGCAAAAATAGGAGGTCTAGAAAGCATATCTGCAATTTTGTTGCTTGTACCCTTCTTGTATCTAATTGCTAGATGGAACTGTTGTAAGAATCCCATCCACCTGTATTGTCTTGATTGTTGCAGCTTGGTCTATGATTGAAGGTACTGCAAGGGTTGATGATCAATGTGTATGATCATTTCCTTTCCCATCAAGTAATGTTTCCATTTCTTCATGCTTTGTACCAATGCATACAGTTCTTTGTCATATGTAGGATAAATACAAACAGCCTTAGAGAAAGTTTCAGAATGAAAGAAAATGGGCTTACGTTGTTGCATCAAGACTTCTCCCATGGCATAGGCACTGGCATCAGTCTCGATTTCAAATGGTTATTGTAGGTTAGGTAGTGCTAGCACTGTTGCGGTGTTGATTTTTCTCTTCAAAGTGTCGAAGGCATTCTATTGTCTTCCTCCCCACTGGAAGGTTTGTTTCACATTGGTTAAGGCATGCAAAGGAGATGCAATGTAGGAGAAATTTGCAATGAACTTTCTCCAGTACTGAACTGCCCCTAAGAAACTTCTAACCTCAATAGTTGACATTGTCTTAGGTCAATTTACAATGACTTCAACTTTGGAGGGATCTATCTTTAATTGACCACCTCCTACAATATGACCTAAGTAAACTAATGAGGTCTTTCCAAAGTCACACTTTGACAATTTTACATACAACTTTTCCTTTTTAAGGACATCCAATACTCTCATTACATGCATTACATGTTCATTCCAAGTCCTACTAAATACAAGAATGTCATCTAAGTATACAATTACAAAGTCATCAATGAAAGGCCTAAAAATATCATTCATGACTTACATAAATGTTGGTTGAGCATTACAAAGCCCAAATGGCATCACAAGCCATTCAAAAAGACCTTGTTTTGTTTTGAAGGCAGTCTTCCACACATCTCCTTCTGCAATTATGACCTGGTGGTAACCGCTCCTCAAATCCAACTTGGTGAAGTATACTGCATTCTTTAGCTGATCCAACAAGTCATCTATCTGAGGCAAGGGGTAGCGGCTCTTCACTGTGATCTTGTTGAGAGCTCAGTAATCAACACACATTCGCCATGTGCCATCTTTCTTTGGCACCAACACGATCAGAGAACCACAAGGAGATGAGCTAGGTCAGATGACCCCTTGGTCCAGTAAGTCCTGCACCTGCTTCTTGATTTCTGCCATTTCCAGAGTTGACATCCTATACATGCCCACATTTGGAAGAGGGACATATTGTTGAAGATGTATTTCATGTTGAATCTCCCTCTTGGGAGGCAATCCACCTGGTTTCTGAAAGATTTCATCATATTTAGATATAACATCAATCGTTTCATTTTTGTGAGAGGGATCACATCCTTGGAAAGCATCATATGTCTTATCATCTTTTGTTCTTACAACCATGAGTACATATTTCTTATTAGTGTTTATGAGTCTTTTCACTTGTCCTGCACTAACAAGGGTTGTATTTACTTTCATACTGTGGGGTCTTACAATGTATTCCACTCCATCCTTTGTGAGGTGGTATTTGTTCTCATTTATGAAGAATATTGCATTTCTATCATAAAGGTATGGGCTCCCCAAAACTATGCCACATATATCAAGTGGGACAACATCTAAATCAACCTCATCTATCAACTTTGAAGCAATGGAAAATCTAATCCTACACTGCTTGGTGACATTTAATTTTGCATTGTCAGTTACCTAACCAAGAGGGTAAGGTTTAGGATGAGATTTTGTTTCTAAGCCCAACTTTTTAACAATAGTTTCTGAGACTAAATTCACTTAAGAACCCATATCAAATAGAGTGTCAATCTTTGTGTGTTTAGATACAACTCTAATATGAAATAATTCACTTCTTCTTCTTTCATTATCATGAGATGTACTTGTAGAACTTGAACCAACATGAAATGAACTTTTACCTTGTACTCCAACGACTATAATCCTCATTTCGTCACCTGAATCAGAACCAAGGTCATGTTTCGTTGTTGCAACCATTTTTGGCTTCCCTTTGCCACCAGATCTCTTTGGCTTCAGACCTAGATGTAGCTTCCAACAATGCTCGTCATCATGCCCATCTTTCTTGCAATGTGTGCAAGAGGGATTTCCTTCCTCTTTCTTTGTTGTCCTTGTCTTCTTATCCTTTCTTTTCCCTTTGAACTTGTTGCTCTGGAACTTGGAAAATTTCTTTGGGTGGTCTTCCTGTACATTATATCCCTTGCTTTCAAGGTGAGTTGCTTGCACACACACCTCATCTAAGCTTGTGGGATTAAACAATAATAATGTATGCCAAATATAACTATGAAGTGCACCAATATACTTTATCAAAGTTTCATGAGAATCTAAAGAAATATTTAATGCAAGTGCTTGTTTCCTAAATTCCTCTGTGAAACTCTGAACACTCTGACCTTTACCCTGTCTTCAATTTTGCCATTCCATCATGGCTTTTTGAACATAACCCAATGGATAAAATTGTTTTTTCAATGCAAATGTAAATTCAGACCATGAAGAAAGGAGTTTACCATTATGTTTGCTACCTTTGTGAAGTTTTCTCTCCCACCATACAAGAGTTGTGTCATCCGACTGAAGAGAAGCCAACTAGATCTTTGCCTCTTCCTCTTTGATCTGTTGTACATGCCAGTAAACTTCGATCTATCTGATCCAATTATTAAGCTTATATGCATTAAATTCTCAATTAAACATGGACAAATTAAATTTCACATCTAGTTTCAACAATGGCTTTTTAGAAGTACTTGGGTGAAAACCAGAATGATGAGAATGAGAGGAGGAGGAAGAATAACTTGAACTTGAAGATGGTGATGGAGTTTCTAGAGGATCTCCTCCAATTCCATGGTTCACTGAAGCATTATCCTCTTCTTTAACTTTCTTCTTCTTCCCTTTTTTTTCACTCTCTCTTCATAATCTCTTCATAATCTGCATACAATTTTTCTACCATGTCCGACATCCGGTAGAAGATCTTGTGAAAATTTTGCTCATGCTCAACACATTTCTCGTCATCCTTCATTTTCCTCTTTCGAGTTGCACGTCCAATCTCTGGGTTGAAAGTATTAAGTTTTCCTTCACATGCTTTGAGCTTGGCCTTGGTAAGTATTCACACTTGCAATTCAAGTCAAAGAAGACCGCTCCAATACCGACATGATCTAGGATCTTTTCATCGATGACATTACATGAATTGCATTAAGAGCATAAATAAAAGCTTATGTGCAACATGATTAAAGAAGACAGAATCATGGAGAAAAGACGAGAAGAAGAAAAATAACACAAGACATGGTAACAAAGTTTGTCCCAAGAATGGACTATGTCTCCAGGCCCACTTCGAAGTGGAGAGGATTTTATATTATCTCAACAATAAATTGGCATAAATTACATGGCTATACCTCAAACTGGAAATGGCCTGAAAATCCATTGCTCGGATGCAAAATCTGACTTGACTAGTGGATTCATGGTGAGAAGTAGTGCAAAAATCAATTCTCAAATCGTCTCAATCCAACAATGTCACCTCCAGGCCTTGCTGGGCTCTCTACCTCGAAATTTGTGCCACTACAATCCGTACTGCTCTGCAATAAATGATTCTTGCATAGAAAATCATGCTCATACTTGGTTGGGAATGGACCCCCCGAGCGGATGAACAAAATTGGCTTTAAATAAAAATTCCACGGGCGGACTTCACAAAAAGATCGTTGCCCTGATTGGTTAGCGAAGGTATTAAATTAACAATTGGTTGGGGAGGTCCTGGGGTCAAGCTTGTGCGCCTCCATTTTTGGTATCTGTTGCAACTCTTTACCTGGTTGTATAACCGTTGGTTACAACTATATGCAATATATAATGTGTTTTCGTTCAAACCTCCGCCAGTTTTGGATTCCCGCGGATAAGGTTGGTGTCATTCCCCTGAAGTGATGGATGCATGGGCTACCACATTAAGTGTGTCTTGTCGTATTTGATGGTACTCATCAGGATATGGGGTCATCGGTCGGTCCAACCATAATCTTTTTTTTATTTGTCTGGATCAAGCCCTCCTTAGGTGTTTCAGGGGTGCCACGTGGCACCATCTGATTGGGCCATGTGGCACCCTGCCATTGGTTCATTGTACCCAGTCAACCTGCTGACATAACTGCCATTGGTCGTTGTATCGGGCTTCCAAGTGGTGACCCATGGGTGGTGCCACGTGTCACCCATTAATTAGTCCAAGTGGTTATCAAAAATGTAAATTCAGCATACCACGTGGCATCCCCTGGGGTGCCACATTAGCATGATGATGTCAACATGACGTCATGCTGACGTTACCTATATGAATGATGATGTCACCTTGCTTACTTTGATTGTCCACATCTTTTCCATACAGACTCCATTTGAGGTGTCGTTTGTGTTTTTGGGAAGCTTGTGACGAGCTCTTCAACTTGGCCCTACTTTTACTGAGATTTGAGGACTTTGAATTTTTGGCCTTTTAGACCCCTGGATCATTAACTCACCGAGGGAAGCCAATAAACATTTCAATTCCTTGCAACTCCATATTGTCATTTTCTTCAAGTTACATGAGTCGCCCAAATAATGTTGTAAATATTTCAATCCTTTGCAGTCCCATAGAGTCAATTCCTTCATGTTCCATAAGTCACCCAACGAAGGCGACAACCTGTCTAGCAAAGGGCTACCTAGTTCCAGAACTTCCAAATTGTGTAGCTTTCCAATTGCACTTGCCAATTATTTTAAGTCTATACTTATAAAAATCTGTTACACATACACACTCAACGACAATGTTGGATCTCCTCATTGGCAACAGAAAGAAGATGTTCCACCTATTTCAGGCGTTGTGTAAGAGACATGATCTCCTGATGGTAAGCTCGTGCTTGTTCCACTGATTCCGCCGCCAACTCTCCAAGATGAGTGCACAACCTCTCCTCCGCTTCTCGAGCGTGGTGAAGGTGGGTCCTGGTCTCTTTCAGCTCAGCCCGCAGCTCCATGTCCTGCCTTCATCTCTTCTCCTGATCTAGACATAGTGTGTTGTCGGAGCCTACGCATAAACTCCAGGAGGAAGTCGCAGATTAGTCGCTCAACACCGATAGAAATGAATAGGGACTGGGGCAGACTGGGATGAAGAAGCAACCTGGAAGCTGCCACTTGGAGTCAGTGAAGTATAAAATACGTGGAGATAGATGATTCGGTTATTGTCAATGAATAAATGGTTACATATGGCAAGTTATTACACGCTTTGGACAGACAACGAAGCCTCTAGGGTGAACCTCCCCTTAAAAAACACCTTCGGTGTAATTAACATTATCAGTCCTCTTTAGCCTATAGTTGTTGTTTATAGTGTCTACATGATGATTGAAAGTCTTATTACTACACTACTACAATATAATATTGTATTATTGGGAATTGTTTTTGTATATTGTCATTGCACTACTCTTTTTCCTTAAAATTTACTTTACTTGTTATAAGTGATGTGCTTGATGGGAAAAGTTGTCTTGTATATGTATGTTTATTAGGTAAAGATGTGTTTAATGGGATTGCTTCATAATAAGCCTTCCTTATGTTGAAATTGTTGGAGATATTACACACACCTGGGATTTTCATTTCATTTTATTTTCCTAAGTTTATTTGGCTATGTTGAGGTTACCTTAGTCCAAGATATTCTCCCCTCATCGAGGATATTCTCCCCTAGAAAAAGGTGTCACATACCCTCTAGTCAATTCTCAATTATTGTTATGTTAGACTAGTTAAGTGAAGTGGATCATCACCACTAATGCGGACTTGCAGTAGGATCATCACCAATAAGGCGCATTCCACATGTGTGAGTGATCTCCTCCTCATTTCACTCCGATTTTGCTAGTTAACTGACGATCGCATGGCCAGTTAACTAGGACTAGGTGGCAGTTGACTCCAGTGACCGCCAATGTGTGTCACATCTCTCTATAACACTCCTAATGTGCATGAGCTTGGCTACTATGGTGAGTTAGTTGTGTCATACTGGGTATATCATTTGTATTATATTATTCTCTTACTCAAATAATAGAAATTCTTTCATTCTTTTCTCCATTTTTGTGTTCTCTCTTCATCTACCATTGCAAGTTGTGTATGTTTCATTGTTAGCTAGATGTTTTGTGCTGGTATCTTGGAAACTATACAAAAATGGATAATTATATCACATTAATGTCAATTAAATTTGATATAAAAGTGGGTATTTATATCATATTAATGTTGAGTGAACTCGATATAAAATGAACACAATAACTCTAAGTTCATATACTTTAAGCCTAAAGGCCATCCATATATGAAGCATCTCCACCATTGATGGTTTCCAAGAACTTCTCTTGATAAAAACCATGTGAAGTCTTTGCTAAACATGATTGTGACGAGCTAATTAATTACCTCAGTAATCAAAGAGTTCCTGCATAAATTGTCAACCTGGCATTCAGATGCTTGCAAGATGTTGTGCATTGTATGTGTAGGCTTACACTTCCTCACTTGCATTAGTTTAACTAATATGCTTCTAAGAAATAGAAATTGCATCATTAACCTATGAATTGAAATGACATTGCAAAAATGAAAACACACCACACTTCATAAATCAAAACTTAGCTTTAATCATTATTGGCAATGATTGTGTACTTGAAGACCAATCATGCATGAATTAGGCACTTCCTTTTCCATGAGTCATAGCTCTCGTTGTTGGCAAGCATTGATAAAAGAAAACTAATGTATGAATTGAAAATAATCATTGCAAATAGGAAACACACCACTAAGTTATATCCTACTCTATCCACAAATGTTGAAATATCATGTTGCATTCAATTATTCAATCCTTGGGATTTGAACGTTCTTGCAACAACGTCCCATTTGGTTTATTTGGGATACAACTTAATCAAGGGTTGTTTGGATTCAAAATTGCATTGCGAGAAATTAAAAAACTGTAAAATAAATCAAACTATAGAAACACACACATAAAAGGCTATTATTATCTATTGGAGTGAGCTCTACCTCCAAGAACATGACAACGAATTGAACTACAACAATATCAAATTAAATCAAATCGCTTTACACATAAAACTAAATATCTGCAATCTATATTAAAGAAGATCTCAAGAAAATGGTTTATTTCATCATAATTTGGACTATGCTCTAAGAGTCCTCTCCCATAAAATGGAGATGGCACTCTCTTTTACACACAAACTTGTTTTAAATAGGAACTAAATGCAGATCCACAAATTTCTCAAGTGGTTATAACCATTTGCTAATAATTAACAACTAAAAATCAGCTCATAAATAACTCCAATATCTTTGCTAACAACTCAAAACTAATCTTATCAAGTGTTCCAAGATTCTTTCTACATCCAATATAATCGACTAATGATCCCAAATCCATGGAATGTCTTTGGTGGTTGAAAAAGAATTTGAATTGTTGACCGTATGGATTTCAAACAAGAGAAAATAATTGCAGATTTGGTAAATCATTGATATCTCTCAAAGTACAACCTGGGTTGTTGAGATTTTTGTGTGGAGGTGTCTATTTCAACCCGATAATGCTTCATACCAAAAATCTCAACGAGCTAGATCATATATCTTCATACATGGATATGCTACAAGTTTCAATTTATACTGTAACAACCACAAGTTTTAATTGCTCCTGCAACAATTAGCAAACTAACCCATTTTTAAAAGATAAATGCAAATACATTCATTTTCTAATGTTTAATCATAAATTCAATCGAAATACAAAAAAAACAGCAAACAAAAGACACATTGAGCCTATATCTTGCATATGAGCATTAAAATGAATTAAAACAGGGTTACAGGTAAGTGAAAAAGGATTAAATTTAAAGAAAAGAGGATGTCAAAAGATGGTAATTTTGTGACTCATCATTTCCCCCCAATTGAAAATGTTGCATGTCCTCATGCAACCCTGTACCTTAATGCAATAAAATCCTCATGAACTTGTGTGGTTAGGTCTTCTTCCTTTGTAAAATTGGGTCAACAAGTTGTCTCCATTTGATTCATAAAATATCTCCTTAAAACCCTGAAAAAAAAAATACTTCTAAAAGGATTTGAGTTATAGTTAAGCTTCTTGTGGTTGGTTCTTGTGTAACGACCACACGTTTATTAAGTGTTGGTTCTTGTGTGACAACACTTACCTCTATGAAAATTTTCTACTCCACTGCATCCATAAAGATAACCCAAAGGTTTGTTCAAGAAGCCACACAATTGATATACAACCCATCTTCATTCCCCTCCTCAACGTGTTGATGAAGCCATGCATCAACAACATTATAATGGTAGATGTTGCCTCTAAATATGTGTTATGGTGCTTCTTTAAAATGATAGAAAATGGTATTAGAAGAAGTTGAAACGATCATGGCTTCTTTGTTGTTATGACTACCTTGAATGTTAAGACAAAAGTCTATTGATTATATCTCTTCAAGACAACAAAAGAAACACCTTGTTTGGAGATCTTGTGTGAAGAACTTCATTGCATCAAACTCTCTTTCAAAACCATGCTATTGATTATTGTTGCTTCTTCAGAAACAAAAAGTTTTGGAAGAAGCATCGAAGGCACTACAACAAGTGCCAGTAGTAGCAACACCATCTAAACAATTGACTTAGTGATAATAAGGAGTTAAAGATAAAAATGCCAACTTTGTTTAACTGCCATGCCACATTGAATCAACTCCAAACAGATATGCCTCGCGAACCTTCATCGATCCTGCTAAATAAGCATCCCTGTAGTGAATCTCAACAATTCTGTAACACATATCTCAATTGATTTCTCTAAATTTATGAACTGGGTCTTTGAGAATTTTTCTGAGTTTGTTTACCATAATTTTACTATGTTCCATCAAAAATCTCAAACACCCAGTTAACAGACTGCAAGATATGATCAAATAATTTTATGCACATAATTCATTTAGGTGACAAAATTTAGAAGAAGCTTCCATATGTCTGTAGAACACCCAATTTCTCTTAAATGCCAAGTTAGGTATGATTTATTTTGGTGAGTATTTTTGTTTCACTATGATACTGCTGGCCACCAAAAATCAGAGATACCCAGTTCATAGATTTCAGGTTATAGGCAAATGATTTTCTGAGCATAATATGCAATTTTGAAAAATCCGCCACATATTTGAAAAACATTAGTTTCTCTTAAATGTCAATTTGGTTATGTGTGATTTTTGGTGAGTATGTTTGTTCACTATGATGCTCATGTCCCCAAAAACTCATAAATACACAGTTCGTGGATCTCAAGTTATAAGGAAATCATTTTATGGGCAAATTTCATTTTGAAGATCTTTTACATATGTTACCAGTGCATACCATTTTGCTTGCTTATTATATGTCCTTCCATGCACTTGAATGTGATCCAAATCATTGTTCTTGACATTCACATCCCAATCCTTCATAATCCCTTACTTGTATTATTCCTTCTCTTTTTGTTTTTGTATATGTGAGATAAGAAGTTTGAAAACAATGTGAGTAACATCAGCCAAATGATTGCTAATCTCACTAAAAAATCGTGGAAACACTGAGTTTGATGTCTCTACAACATTTTACTGAGTAGCGTTTTGACAAGAGAATCCTAGTTTTGCACAATTCAAACAAGATATTGCCTTGCTAGAAATAGGCAATGCTTGATTGATTTAGCTTAAAATATTTCCTTGTTATGCATACATTAATTGGAGACCGCTTTGAAACAAAACACATTATCCTATCAATATCCATGCTTGAACCTGAATGTGAAGTTGTGCTGCCATATAGAAAGTTCACAAAGCTTGCTATTTCAAAAAAATTCATGTTGATTTTGACACCTATCCATTTGTTGATGGAGAAACTAGAGAGTTGTTCTTTCTCAACTTTGATTGAGCTAGAGATGATGGTTTGTTCTCACGTGGACAATAAACCATCTCCTTAAATTATAGAATGATGCCACGTTGTTCGTTTCTTTATTGTTGTTGTGTTGGTACATATTTGATGACTGCTACAAGTTCAAAATTATCTTGAATTTGTTAATAAGAAACCTGAGATCTGTATTTTTTTATTTGACTGGGTTATACTCAGTGGTTTGATCAAATATGGATAGTGACCTATTATCACATATAGTTGTCAAGGGCAGCAGGTTGTCCAAGTTCGCGGCTTGCACAAGAAGCGTCAAAGCGTAGCTTTCATATAAGTCATTTCGGGCTTAAAATACAAAGCAAGCAGACAAGCTTATCGTTCAACGGTGGAAAATTAGCACGGGAGTTGGGAGTTCGAAATATTGTTAAAGTTGTTCGTCAAGAGGTTGAAGTCCCGAAGGGCCGAAGCTCGAAGTGGATTTGGGTCGTCCAACTAGAGGGGCACGTGGCAACATATCAGTCGATTTGCGGTTTCGTGAATCAGAGGTTTTAGCATGGAGCACGACGCAAGTTTGTGAAGCGAGAAATCATGAAGCACCCAGGAATTGGGCCTAGGGCCACAGCCCGAGGTCATATGGGGGGCGTGCCTGGGAAAAGAACTAGCGCCCATTGCTTAGAGATTTCGTCAAATCGGGCATCGGGAAATCTGTAGTCGAGTAAAGTGAAAATCCTCGAAAAGCGAAATCTTGAAGTTTCTTTGGAGATAAGCGCCAGGTCATGGCCCGAGGTCACAAGCATGAAGGAGTGATGAAGAAGGAGCTGGCACCTGAAGCTCGAGATTTCGGAAGTGCAAAAGAGGAAGGTCGCGGGTTTCATAGGACCTGTAGTAAAGAGCCGCCAGCAACACACAGAAGCCCTTGGGCATTTATCCTCGTTGCGATCCTGAGAAGAAGCAGTAAATAAAGAAGGGGTGGTGGTCGAAACCTTGCCTCACCCCATAAATGGAAAGCATGGAAGAACTGGCCGTGGAGGCAGACTGTCAGCCCAAAGTTCCCATGTAGATGGATTTTCCTGCAAAGCCCATACTGATCTGAGCTCACGTCTGACAGAAGAATGCATGCACAGTCTAACAGAGCAGGCATCGACTGAAAACTTTAATGCAGAGGTCCGATCACGCACCCACTGGTTGCAACATTTCTGAGTATATATAGGCAGTTTTAGTATTTTGTTAAGGTCGAATGGTTGAGCTAGGCTCCATGCTATTGTAATTATTTTTATGAATAACACTGGTTCTCTAGTTATGTATTTGTTTTTGAGACATCTTGGTTAATCTAAGTCAGCTTTCTTGCTCCATCTTATTTGACTCTGATACTGAGAGAGTCCATGAATGACTGATTCACATGAATTGTTGTAATTGTATTATGATGAATGTTTGATTATAGTGTTGTTATAATTTCTTTCAGTTTCTTTGAGATTTGAATTCAGGAGGATCTTATGTTTAAGTTTTTCCTCCTTAGGCTGTTGGAAGACCTGATGTCTACGACAGACCTCTACACTCTCCTCACCAAAGTCTTCCCTCTATTCATCTTACTCCAACTTACTGACCGAAGTTGATTCCAAATCTCAAATGTTTGTGCATGTTAGTCTAGATTTCTGAGTTAGAACGTTGTTATCATTGAATCTGTGCCCATTTGACCTCTTTAAAACCAACCCGTGACATATGAACTGATGGGTACTGGGCTTACCTTCAACGCCATCTAAAGGTGACTTCTATTGCTAACACTTCTGGCGCCATTGTTGGGGAACGAATTGAAGACTTTTCCCTGGGATAGAACGACAATGAGCTTCTGATTCTGAAGGTGCATCAGATATCAGAACCATTGAAGATTGCAACTTGCACCTGACGACTCCACTATCGAAGACTCCACTGGGGAGAATCTTGTTGAAAAAAACATGACCATACCAAAGGGGAAGACCAGGTATCAGTTTATGAGCTTTATTCATGAAATCTTGTTCTTGTTTATCAACTCATTTCTCTCTTTCCCTTCACATATAAAGAGGATTATCATCTACTTTGTCTATTCAGATGATAATGGGCCTTCCTTTATTTATCCATCCTTGGAAGAAGAAAGCATGCCCTCTTCTTGTGTTGTAGATACCGATCTCATGTCTTCACCTCTGCCTATTCATAAAAGTGAGATTTGTATTGCATCTCCTCTTGAAATTGATCACCCTTGTAACCCTGAGGAGGTTGAAAATAATTCACCGTATTCTTAAATCTCATTACCCTTCATTATTCCT
>ML837275.1:15740-41050 GCA_009831015.1 Picea engelmannii | reverse complement strand
ATATCTATTTAAAGTATCGTATCGTTCTACAATAATACATTAAAGTTTTTATGATATTTTAGATAAAGTTTTTTATTTTAATGATATTTTAGATATATTATATATTAAGAGTTTTCATAATATTTTAGATATATTATATATTAGAAGTTTTTATAATATTTTACATTTATTATATATTAAATTAAAATTTTGAGAAACACAAACTAGCAAATAAAAATATATATATATATATTTGAAAAAGAAAAAATAATTTTAATTTTTAATTAACAAATAAATTATTTTTATAATTTAAAAATATCAAATGAATTAGAAAAAATATAAAATTACAATTTTTTTTTAATAATGTTACATTATTAAATTAATAAAATATGATTAATAATTAGTTTTCATCTTATTTAATTAGGTCATGCAATTATTCAATATGTTGTCACAAGTAACATTAAATATTTGTATCTTATTTGTTATATAATTGAGTTTATGGAAATTAGTTTTGTTATGCAATTGGATTTAAGTTTTTTTAGTTAAATATCTCTGACTTGCGGGATTGACATGTGGTTCATCCATAAACATGTAGGGAGTGCTTAACATAGATTTGAATTTTTATTATGTAATAGGGTTTTTATATTTATTAAATAATAATTTAATGAAAATAATATTTATTTATTAATTATTAATAAAAATAAAATTATATATGTATTTGAAGTTGTATTTTTATTATGCGGGATTGACATGTGGCTCATCCATAAACATGTAGGGAGTGCTTAACATAGATTTGAATTTTTATTATGTAATAGGGTTTTTATATTTATTAAATAATAATTTAATGAAAATAATATTTATTTATTAATTATTAATAAAAATAAAATTATATATGTATTTGAAGTTGTATTTTTATTATGTAATAGGGTTTTTATATTTATTAAATAATAATTTAATGAAAATAATATTTATTTATTAATTATTAATAAAAATAAAATTATATATATATATTTGAAGTTGTAGAACAAATTATATTAAAGATAATAATTAAATATTTATTTGTTTAACACATATTTTCAAATTATCAATAATATTATTAAATATTATTGGACTTAATTTTTTTAATTATTATATTATTGAGTTTTGTTTTAAATTCGTTTAAATATTTTAGAGTTTCCTTAAACTTATTTAAATTTAATCTAATAATATCCATTAAAATTAATTAAAAATACTTAAGATTCATTAAAATTTATTACTTTGTGGACTTCTCATGAAGACCACATGGTGATTATTTGGCATGAAAATATAGTGGCTTGTAATTTGGGTATGTAGTCACTATTATTGTTATAGTATGAATTGTTGTATGGGTTAGATGGATGGGGAAAGAGTGTTGGTTAATTGGGATAGTTTTAGAGGGTTTTATGGCCTATGATATTTTATAGGTTATGGGATGAGTAATAAGACTTCAAACTAGACTGTAGAACTTGACCCTTTGGATTCATGGGCTTAACATGGGGGTGGCCTTCATCCTAAAAATAGTAAGTGCAACAAAGTGCTTAAGGTTGGGAGGAAAGTCCTTCATTTGCAATGAGTTGAAGGATTATTTTATCAGAAAGATAAGTAATCTCACTGTATCATGAATTGCCATGATTTTATATTTATGTTCTATGTTTTATTATTTTCTAGTTGTTTAGTTTTGTTTGTATGGATTTATTTGCATATTATGGATGAAAGCACTGTATGATTTTATTCATGTCTTAATATTGAAATTGACTATTTAAGGATATTGTAGTTTTGATTCCGCTATTGAATTCTACAACCAACTAGCGAAATTGATTTTGGTATTAGAAAGGAAAATTTATGGTGTTTTTGGGGTACTTTGTAGCCTCAACAATTTACAAGGGTTGCTCGGTATATCAAAGTATGGTATCGGAGCTATAGGTTACAACACTAGGTTTGTACGGGCCAAAATTAGACTCTCTAGGAAGAAATCCTAGTTTGCATACAAAGTGTTTGAGAAAAAGACTCGATGTAAATTCAATAAAAATGCATGTTAGATCAATTGGATCAATGCTCTCGATGAATCCTCCTCATTTTTAACGTGGATGGGAATATGTTGTAGAGTTTCTTGTTCAACATGTTGGTTATATGTGCTAGAATTTGATTGCATAGGAAGAGTTATAGTTTGCAAGTTATATGTTTGACAAAATGCTAAGGAAGACAGGGAGTATAAAACCTATAAAGGAGGTATTTGTGGCTTTGAAATGCTCATATTGTGCTCTAGACAAAGCATACAAGATGGGTATGGAAACACCATTCAACATAATAAGAAATTGTAGAGTTAGCTCCATGGTAAAATGGGAAAATTATAAGAATCCATAAAAATGCCAATTTTTTTAAATGTGTGAAGCTCGAAATTGACAAATATTAGGCATAATGTTTTTCGGGAATTTGAATTTTTGTAGGAGTTGTGAATGGTCCAGATTCAATCAGTGTATATAGATCTCTGATCGAGGTCTTCTTGTAGGGATTTTTAAAGTGTGGAGGTGGTGGGCATAAATTTACCATCATACGATCCATATCATTTCGAAAGAGGAGATGTACTATGGCCCATATCTCATTACGGTTTTTGAGGATGTCAAAGAAATGAATGAAATGAAATGCCAAAATCATTCTAGATCTAATCTGGAAAAGTTTCGAACGACCAATATCTCATCACTGCAAAGTAGAAAAAGGTATGGAGAAGAAAGACTAGATTTCCACCAATAGTTAAGATCAACCCTACCCACCAAATCTATAGTGGAGATTAGCCCATAGAATTTTGTAAAAATTGGAGGCCCCAATGGGGAAAAATACACGAGTGGCTTAGATCAGCTCCACCCACTAGATCTATGGTGGATATGTTGGAAGATTGGTTGTTTTCATTGATGGCAAACCTAGTCATTAGTTTTGGACCCCAAGATTGATGAAGGTATTTGGACATGAAGGACAGTGCACATGCAGATACAACACCCATGGATGGATAGTATACATCATGATGTTTCGAGTGGTAGGTGGCACATCACGTGGATCCTCATGGTTGAGGAGAAATGATTTTTTGAAGATGACAAAGTGAGTTGAAGAAAGAAGTACAGGTTGGCCCTGAAGATAATTAAAGAAAAGAATTACAAAACAAGAAAGTGTCAGGTCAGCCCTAATGACAAAAGGTAGTGTCACAAAAAGTATAAATACATATTGAAGGCACATTATTTTATCATCCAAGAAATTATGATGGAGCTAGCATAAGTGGGTCTACACTTGTGCTAGGAGTATGTGGAGAGTTTAGCGTGGAGCAAGTATGAGGTGGTGAAGTCTGAAAGGCCCAGAAATTTTGGAATGGCAGAAACCCTAGTTTTCTAAGGCATACGCGGGATAACAGTATAATAGGTAGCATTCAACGTGGGCTAACAGTATAATAGGTAGAATACATGTACGTGGGCTGATAGTATAATAGGTAGCATACATAAGAAAAATCTTGAGAAAGTTCTAAAGGAAGGCACGTCTTGTCATCTGGTTCAGGTTTCTGAGTATGGTTATGTTCTAGTGATGATATTATTAGTGATATGGTGATGTAAGGCTTATTATCTTTTGTATAATCTTGGTTGGAATGAAGGGGCAAGGATAGAGGGTTTAACCCCCTCTTTATCTTGGAGGATTGTATCTTCCCTTGGAGGTTTATCCCTCCCTTGAACTTAGAAGTTGCAGCTTCCCTTGGAAGCCATTACTTCCCTTGAACAATAACTATTGATTATTTCTCATATATTGTGCATGGTGTATTATGGTGTATTGGTGTAACTCTTCTACTATTGTTCATTGCTCATTGGATATAATTGAATATATAATATGGTTGAAGTATAATTTGAAAAAGTGTTTAAATTGTACTTGATATTGATTCACCCCCCTCTCAGTATCAACAATTGGTATCAGAGCAGGTTACCTTTAGTACAACTTAACCACTGGAAGGAAGATCCTAAGAAGAAATGGAAAAGCACATTCCAAATGGGATTCAATGATTTGATGGAAGCAATTATGCATATTGGAGTGATAGAATGTAGAATTACTTGACAGCTTTGGGAGTGGATATTTGGTACATAGTTGTAAATGGCCATGTAAATCCAAAGAATGCTCCAACCGATCCAAATGATAACATTCAATGAGTTGCAATTCAAAATCCATACATGTTATTCTAGGAGCATTGACACCAACTATTGAAAGCAAAGTGATGGGTTGCAGCACAGCTAAAGAGGTATGGGACAAACTCAAAAGAATTTATGAAGGTGATCCTAAAGTCAAGCAGGTCAAGTTTCAATGACATAGAACAGAGTTTGAAAACTTAAAGATGGATGAAAAGGAAGATAGTGTAGCCTACTTTCTCAGAGTTGATGAAGTCGTCAATGTTATTAGAGGATTAGGAGAAGAGCTAAATGAATCTTTGGTTATACAAAAGGTGTTAAGATCACTCCTCTTGAAATATGATGCTAAGGTCTCCGCCATTGAGGAAACTACAGACTTGACCAAAATGACAATGGATGAATTACATGGGTCTCTCATAGCATATGAAATGAGAACATGTACAGAAATTGACCATCCAGATAAGGAAGTAGCCTTTAAATCCATAAAGAATACAAAAGACATGAAACACAAAGTAGAAGAAAGATCAGATTGTGACCTTGATGAAGAAATAGAAAATTTTGTAAGAAGGTTTCAGAAGGGATCTGTCATATATAAAGGTAAGTCTCCTCTCAAATGCTTTAATTTTGGTAGAGTGAGACATAATGTTGAAAGATGCCATTATGAAAAAAGAAGTTGCAACAAGAAAAAGAGTTTCTAATCCAAGGATGATGACACCTCTTCAGATGAGAGTGATGAAGAAGAAAAAGATGCAGAAGAAGTCCTCTTCATAACCCAAGAAACCCATAATTATGATCAAAAGAATTCTAAAGAAGAAGAAGTCATTTCTGAAGAAGAATCTGATAAAGAAACAAGCTTTGATTCTTTTTGGGTATACAAAAACAACATAGAAAGAAAACAAGAAGATGAGATTCTTGGAAAATTGAAGGATGTAGAAACTTAAAATAGCAAGCTCGGAAACATAAATAGAAGGCTAAGAAGTGAATTGAGTAGTTGTGAAGAAGAAAATCAAAAAAGACTGGTGGGAAGGGAGTATTATCTTATATTGGCGGCAGTCGTGTCACCTTTGAACAGAGCACAAAATTTTGTAGTCCACTTCTCATAATAATTTTTGGTTTAGCATGACCTTAGGAAGTTCAGCTCATTACATAGAGTTTACTCCTCTGGTCAGTTACTCTTCCAATCCCTATGGAGAATTTGATTGATGCCTTCTGCATCTCACGGTTTCATCATTGAGTCTATGCTGGCAGAGTCTTCCATATGTCTCATGCTCTTGTTCAAAGGATGTCTATCAACCTGCGTCAGCCATTCCCTGGAACTCTTGACTTTACATGTCGGCCATACCCTCAGTTTGTCTCAGAATCACATGAAGTTATATTCCTATTGTGCACCATGGTCCTAATTTCCTCATTGGTAGGTAACCTTGAACCCAGCAATGGACATTTCATCATTTGTCATTGACTGGGTGGTTTCCCTTGTGTTTGACAGTAAGAAATCTATTCACACATTGGGATTCATGTAGTGTCTTGGATGCCATTAGCCCTATTGGTGGTTTCCTCACCTTTGTCAACAGTTTTCCTCATTGGTTGTTATTCGTAGGGTCTCTTTTGTGTATCGCTTGCACTTGGCACATGCAAAAGACACACAGGGTCATTAGTTCGTGAACATGTTCTTCATCTGGTTTCCTCCAAATCATCAAGATCATGCTTTGTACATTGTGTTGAATGATGAGAGATGTCTTAATGCTCTCCTCTCAATGGGTCTCCTTCCATTGAATTCAGCTCATCTATTCTAGAGATGAGACCTAGAGTCTTATGAGTACCTAGAGGCTTGCAGTCATTAGTGATAGATTATCTCACCATCGACAGTTGGGAATACATCAATGTCTCCTGATCGATGGATTATTCAAGTGTTCGGCCCCAACTCCTTTATTCACACTTGTAAGAATGTACTCGATGCCTTGATACCTACTTTCATCATCGGTAGGTTGTATCACGTTTGCTAACGGTATACCTCAATGACCGGTAATAAAATGAAGTCTCATTGTGTTCGACCTCAACTCCTTTATTCACACGACGTAGACTTACACCTTTGGTGGATTGCGTAGAAGAATTGAAGACATCGGTTTATAGTCGCAATTTTTTTGAGTTGTTGCTACCTTTCATTAAACCAGTACATGTGTGACTTCAGTGATCATGGGAGATCATATTGTACTCCATTGTATACAGATATCTTCAGATTGATTTTGAGACTGGTTTTACTGGGCCTTTTTCGTGACTATGAAAACCTTTGGCATGTAGCCACCTTTGTATTTCCTATTCATGGCCATGGACATTTGTTTGGTATATTTTCACATCGATCTACAGTGTAATTCAAATTGGCATCCATGTATGCAAAGTCAGTACAGATTGTAATGAGCAACTAGTTCTTCCAGCTGGGTCCCCATTACTCCACTTATGGGTCTTATAATGTATTTTGACCATCGTAGATACTCCTCTGACCTCACACATTAGGGGGCATTTGTTATAGCAAGATTTTCCTCACCCTTTGCAAACTTGCACAGAAGGCCTTTTTCCATTTCCCTATGCAGACTTGAAGTACCTTTTTGCAAATCCTAGAGCTAAAAACATGATTTTTCCACATATACGTGCCCTGCCTATATTCCAACATCTGTATACGTAGGTTGCACCACTACAACTCGCGTACATCAGGATTTGTTCCCAAAATTAAAAAATGGTGTCAGTTTTCCATGTCACGTCACGATATATATGATCCTTGGTCTTCCATATACTGGAAACCATCGGGCATTTTCAATAATATTGCAAATTTGGCATTGTTCAAACTCCATTAAGTTAAATGTTGACACTCTTTTCCAAAACTAGTAATGTTAGAATATTGTCAGGTCAACGTGATATTGGTTCATAGTACTATCAGAAGCAAGTGTTCATAGTGATCTTGGTTCATAGTAATATAGTAATCAACAGATTTCTTGGTGCCCATTTGGGGATTTGGTTATAGATGGGATACAATGCCCAATCTCCGCTGATTTTTTCCTATATTGTGTTTGGCATACTTTTGTTCATGTGCTTTCGTACTGTAGTTCAAGGTTCTCATGGGCCTGATTTTTGAATTATGGTTGGATGATAGATTCAGGATCTTAGAGATTTTTCTATGATCTTAAAGAATATACAAGACCTTCCTTGCCTTTTAATGTAAGCTCTGTGAAGCAAATGTAATATGTAGTTCATTTTAGCACTTTTACTTGATTGATGAAATTACCAAAATTCTTCTTCAGAAATATTTTGAAATAAAAGGATATATGCTAGGTGAAGTCCAATGGGACTATGATATCAACCACAGAAAAATAAAATTAAAAATCGTCATTTTTATACTTACAGTCAAGTTGACAGTACAATAATTTTACTTGAACAACCCTCCATTGATTTTTCTGTAGCTTTTCAATGCTTCTCTTATGAAAACACATCCTGAAAAGTATAACTATGACTCACTTTCTCTATTCCTTGATTGAATATCATGTTCACCTGTACAATGCACTTCATATTTATTGTTAAGACCATCAATGGGGTGAATAAAATGTAATATGTAGTTCATTTTAGCACTTTTACTTGATTGATGAAATTACCAAAATTCTTCTTGAGAAATATTTTGAAATAAAAGGATATGTGTTAGGTGAATTCCAATGGGACTATGATATCAACCACAGAAATTTAAAATTAAAATTATTCGTTGTTATACTTACGGTCAAGTTGACAGTACAATAATTTTACTTGAACAACCCACCATTGATTTTTCTGTAGCTTTTCTATGCTTCTCTTATGCAAACACATCCTGAAAAGTATAACTATGACTCACTTTCTCTATTCCTTGATTGAATATCATGTTCACCTGTACAATGCACTTCATAGTTATTGTTAAGACCATCAATGGGGTGAATAAAATGTAATATGTAGTTCATTTTAGCACTTTTACTTGATTGATGAAATTACCAAAATTCTTCTTGAGAAATATTTTGAAATAAAAGGATATGTGTTAGGTGAATTCCAATGGGACTATGATATCAACCACAGAAATTTAAAATTAAAATTATTCGTTGTTATACTTACGGTCAAGTTGACAGTACAATAATTTTACTTGAACAACCCACCATTGATTTTTCTGTAGCTTTTCTATGCTTCTCTTATGCAAACACATCCTGGAAAGTATAACTATGACTCACTTTCTCTATTCCTTGATTGAAGATCTTGTTCACATGTCTAATGCACTTCATAGTTATTGTTAATACCATCAATGGGGCTTTGTTAAGACCAATTCCCGCTTCTAAAAATTTCCCTCCCCTTTTTTCCCCTCTACTTTCCCTTTTTGGTTACTTATTCATTTTTCGGAAAATGTCTAAGTGTGCGGGTTGGCGGATTCACGTGTTTACATTTCCACTGATGCTTTTATAAAACGATTCTGACTGACCGCTTTCCCATTCCATACTCATCAACTTTTTCGATCGCGGGTTCCTGACCAAGCGGGCTCAAGAATGTGCTTCCATTGTTCCCCCCCTACAAACAACACCCGGACTTCTCTGATATACAAATTAACAACCAAATTCCCCTTTCTTTTTCTCCTCTACTTTCCCTTTCTCGTTACTTAGTCATTTTTCCGAATATGTCTCATGATTTTATATCACTACTTCGATCGACCACTTCCCCATTCCATACTTGGCCACTTTTTCGATTGTCGGTTCCCGAGTAGGCGCGCTCAACATTGCGTTTCCATTTTTCCGTGACCTACAAACAACACCCAGAGTTCCGCAATATACAAATTGACCGACGATTTCTGCCATCATGCCATGTTCTGTGTTACACATTTTGCAGTCAAAAGTTTGGAGACATACAATTTGACCATCGGGCCCTCACGTCTCCTGAGTATAACTTGTGACCCTATTTTGAAGCCCGACCAACCACTTTCCATACTTGGCCATTTCATGGAATCTCTTTCGCAGGTTGGCGGGTTCACGAAATGTCCAATCCTTAATCGCTCTTCGTCGTCCCAACTACCTTCACACTTCTTTATAAATATGCAATTAGTAAGCTTTAATGCTAACATCTCATCATGCAGGAACCGTAAATATTGTCATTAATGGGCGAAAGGCTCGAGGAGATCTCCCATTAATACGAATTAAACCAAGATTTGTGGAGGGTTGTATTATCCCTTCCGAGTGCTCATTTCAAACATCATGGAATCTCTTTTGCACATCGTCGGGTTGGCGACTTCACAAAATATCCAATCCTTAATCGCTCTTTGTCGTCCCCACCACCTTCGCACTTCTTTCAAAGTATGCAAGTAGTAATATTTAATGGTAACATCTCATTACGCAGGAACCGTAGAAATTGTCATTAATCAACGAAAGGCTCGAGGAGATCTCCCATTGATACACATTAAACCAAGATTTGTGGAGGGTTATATTATCCCTTCTGAGTGTTCATTTCAAACATCATCTGGAGCAAACGGACGTTCTCGTTAACTTATGGCAGCATCTCGACAGCAGTTTTGTTGAGATATAGTAAACAGCTTCGGGCATGATGACCAGAACTTCCAATTGTCCAGGGCATATTCTTACTACTCATCCCCATCCACCTAGAAGGAAGTAAGGAGATGCTCCCTTGGTGTGCCAAGAGATATATTTCAATCCAAAGAATTCCAAGGCAACCCCCCTGCTCAGACAACCCCCCCTGCGTTTATTTGTTTTATAACCCTATAAATGTGTATATCCTTCCCCCCTGCGTTTATTTGTTTTGTAACCCTATAAACGTGTATATCCTACATTCGCTTTGTATATCCATCGCCCACTCCAAATTTCAAGGATTTTGCATAAAAGCATGAAAGAATGGTCGGTACAGAGGTTGATGCGGTCGATTTCAAGACGGAAGAAGATGATCTGATGGACGATGATATGACGATGGATGATGGCAATGCAGACATCGTTCCCACTCCTTCACCCAAATTGAAATCCACCATAACGAGGGGCACTTCCCAACTCGTCGATGACGACCCTAACAAGACCAAAGGAAGGGGTTTCAGAAAAGAAAGTGACATTGAACGCAATAGCCGCTTTGCAACTCGAGATTTTGAGTCTCTCGAATCGGATGTCGGTCTTGGCCCTCAGATATGTATCCTTTCCTTTCATTTTTAGGGTTTTGGATTAGGGTTTGGATTTGTCCCTGGTGCAGGTTGTGTCCCTAAAGTCTTTGATTGTAAGGAGATGGTATCTTGGTGTGTTGAGAGATATGTTTCAAGACAAAGAATTATTGAATTGTATGACCAATCTCCTATTCTGTGGAGATACAATTAACATCTTAGGGGGTGAGGACCAGAACTCCTAGTGGTCCAAGGCATACTCCTACTACTCATCCCCTTCCTCCCAGAATGAAGTAATTTGGACCTCTGGAATTGCTCGTGCAGGTTGTGTCCCTGAATTTTTTGACTATAAGGAAGTGGTCTCTTAGTCCCCTTCCGCCCAGAACGAAGTAATTGGACCTCTAGAATTAGTCATGTAGGTTGTGTCCCTGAAGTCTTTGACTCTAAGGATGTGGTCTCTTGGTGCGTCAAGAGATATATTTCAAGCCAAAGAATTATTCCATTGTGTGACCACTCTCTTATTTCTTTGTCACCTCGGGTCTTCCATAAGATGTTGATATTGTCGAAGCCAACATTGACCTTCAGAGGAGAATAATGAAAGGAGTTCCTAAAAAATCATGATAATCAATTTTGTATGCATGTTCAAGATCTTGTCGATGCCTTCTACATGTTGTCGCACTAGATGAACAACACAAAATTGTATGCATGTCTTTTTTTGTAACTCCTCTACCTGTATTTATGACAAGTATGTTCAATGCTTCGGTGCAAATAACTCATTCCAATGTCTATGGATAAATATATATTACCCACTATTTTTCTTATAGATTTACTATTAAAAAAATTCCTTGGAATCTTGGTTGGTGCTTCTTTGTTGGATTTAACACCTCTTCTCGTTTGCATGGTCTGAGTCTCGTAATTCTTAAATATTGCATTGAGCCGAGTAATTTGATCAAATATTAAGCATTGAATAATTATATGACAATGCATTGTGTCGATCACATGAGGCTTCTATGGAAACATAAATGAATTTCACACAGTTTCAAGCCAACATTCAATTCCATCCATAATGTAGATAGAACATAGAGACACTAATTCACGATGTGGGAGTTGGGGCCCCGCCCATTTCTCTGACCTTCTCTGAATCCATCTTGACTCCTTATGTTGAGATGAAAAACCCCAAAAGACCAAACTTTCTTGCAGGAACCTAATTTTCTTTAAGTTTGCATAAATTTGATGTTTTCTCAACATGTCCAATATAATTTTTAAATGTTGCAAGTGATCTTCTTTGTTGTTACTAAAAAATAGGATGTCATGAAAATAAACGACAACAAAATTACCAATATAAGGTTGAAACACAATATTAATCAACCGCATGAAAGTACTAGGTGCATTGGACAGTCTTAATGGCATCACCATCCGTTCATATAGTCCATACCTGGTCTTGAAGGCATTTTTCCATTCATCCCCTTCACGAATCTGGATCTAGTGGCATCCACTTCACAAATCAATTTTACTAAAATTTATCTTCGGCTAGCACATCCATCATGTTGTCCAAACGTGGCATAGGAAATTGATATTCGATGGTAATTGTATTGATTGCTCTGCTATTTGTGCACATCCTCCATGTATTATCCTTTTTTGGAGTCAACAATGTCGATACCGCACAGGGACTCGTGCTTTCTCTTACCACGTCTTTCTTTATAAGTTATGTCACTTGTCGGTTGAGCTTTGCATGTTGTGTAGGACTCATCCTATAGGCTGTCTAATTAGGTAAAGATGATCACGGGATTAGATTAATGTCATGTTGAATATCCCTCTTTGGTAGAAGGCCATCAAATAGTTCATCATCATATTCTTCTAGTAACTTGACCACTTGAGTAAGAATTGGTATGTCTTCCATGGCTCCTTTTTTCACTACTAATGCATAGAAAAATCATGTTGCCTTCATTTCCTTAACAAGATTTATTTCCGACAACATATTCTCAGCTTTCCCCTCATCCTTAAGGGGCAATAGGATGACTTTCAATCCATCCTTCCAAAAGGTGTAGGTATTATTTTCTCTGCCATGCATGACTTTTATGTCATATTGCCAAGGCCTCCCCAATAACATTTGATATGCATCCATCGAAATGACATCAAACCATAATTCATCTTTATAAGTATTACCAATGGAAAACTTGATCAAACATCGTTTATTAACGGTGACTTCATTCCCTTTTTTGAACCATGCAATTGGTTAAGGATGGGGATATTTTTCACATCGTAATTTCAACCTATCTACCATCTCTTTGGAAACCATATTCTCATAACAACCACGATCAACGATAAATTTACATACCTTTCCCCTGAAAGTGCATCTAGTTCGAAAAATATTTGTTTGAATCCAAGAATCTTCATTGTTGCTACTCGGCCTTTTCTCTTTTTCTGGAATTACCATTGACCTTTGTATCATGATATTCTCCCTCATATCGGGTGGGACTTCAGATTCAACTCCTTCTTCTTCATTTTCATCTTGGACCAATTTTAAACTGGGTTGTTACCCTTGCTTCGACTCTTGCATGTTATAATTTGGGTGTTCAAATGCTTGACAACCCTCTACACCACACCTAAAACACACATAAGGTCCTCTTTTTCCACCACTGTAACCTCTACCCCTCTGAAATCCTCTTCATCGTGGTTGATTCAGGTTACCTTGTCAAGTATCTTTTGCTTTCTCAGTTCCTTGGGATGATTCTCCTATGCCAAAGTTAAAACCACCCCGTGAGGTAGATGATATACCCCTCCTTTCTCCTCTATTCCTTTGAGAAAATTGTTGGTTTTTTTTCCTCGGACTTTAAGGCTAATTGGTATGCCTCTTCCACGTTGTGAACCCTATGCATGCTCAATTCATATTGAATAGAAAATTTTAAACAATTCACATACCTTGCAGCCATTTTCTCATCAGTTTCCTAGTGATCCACATGAATGGACAACTGATAAAACTCGTTTATGAGTTCCTCCACTGTGGATAGGTTTTTCTTTAGGTTCAAAAATCTATGAAAAAGGGATTGGGCATAGTCTAGAGGAAAAACAATTTCTCACAAAAAAAAATTCCATCTTGCTCCAGGTCCTAATTTTTTATTTTCCTTTTTTTGCTATGTCTTTCTGCACATTATCCCACTAGATCATGGCATGACCCTTCAACTTGGTACATGCAAATTTCACCTTCTTTTCCTTTGTCATCAGCTTCCATTCAAAAATAATTTCCATGTCGTTCAACAAATCTATCAAATCCTCTGGTTTAAGACTCCCTACATATTCTGAAACTTCCATTTTGATCCCATCATTTCTCCCTTCATTGAAATAAAAAGGGACCCTAATTTTCAATCAACAATAGAAGAAAATAAAAGGGGGGTCGTTTTCCACAACAATTGGCGACACACGAGGAAGAAACAAGTATCTCTCGTTAAGATAATAGGACTAAATTTACTAAAGATTGAAAAGAAAGCTTTCAAAAATTTCTCACATACGACACCATTCATAAAGGTTCCACATAAGACAGAATCAAAGAAAAATAAGATTTTAAATATGAAAGTACTTGAATGCCTAATTCCAAAATAGTGAATCCAAATATGGGAAAATTTATTAACTTTAAATTACATCTCTACTTTTGGATAGCAAAAATAGCTAGGAGGCTTTAAGGATTAGTATGCATTTGCTATAAAATTTCCTCTTTTCCCGACATTGCTTCGCTGCCAGCATGCATGTTCAGTACCCTGGCGAAGCTGTCTCAGTACCATGTGTGAATTTACCCACTGCCAACGAGTCTTTTCAATACCCCGGCAGGTTTACACACATTTCCCACGCGTATGTGCTTTCAACTCTTTTAAGCCACCCTTTTGATAAATATATTTGGAAAATTTCTTTTAGCAATTGAGTGAAGAGAGTGGGGTGGTACAAGAGGTTTTTACTTAAAGGATTGGATGCAAGACTAGTTAAGTTTGACCCCACTAGTTTCTTTTTATCTACCAAAGTAGAGGATTTTATATGTGGAGGGGATGGGAGTGATTCAAAGTAAAGAATGTTGGCAATTATTTCCTTATAAAGGTAAGCTTATGATACTTGAGTCATAACTCAATGTTCCCCATGGCTAATGCTTGGTGTACAAGAAAAAAGTGAAAACTTGATATAGGTGACCTTAAGGTAAATGAAATCCTATTAAAAGGATAGAGTAAAATATTTCCACATGTGGGACAGCCAATGTTGGGTAGGAAATATTTCCCCATATCAAATAAAACAAATCAAAAACAGAAAACTTCAATCATTGCAAACAAAGAAAGAAAATGCAAAAATCTGAAAGAAAAGATAAATAAAAAGCCAGTTTTAAAAATAAACTCAAGCAAGACAAGTTATGAAAGTATCTCTCAACAAAAGAATGAATGTGAGGAAAGCATGTTTATCTGACTAAATTTGAGATCTTAATAGGTTAAAACTTGCAAAGTTGAAGATAATCGGGTTATTTATACAAACTAAAAATTCAAAATCTAGGCAACAATGATGATTAAAAAATAAAGTTAAATCAGATTTTCCTCGTCTTACAAATGACTTGTTTCAAAATTAAGCCTCCATGGAAAAATATTAACAATGAGGTAATAAAGATGAGGCTTATAACAATATTAAATGAAAGTAAAGTATAGGTTCAAAGACTGCCTGATTTAGCTTATTTGCAACTTGATCAACATCATCATTGTTTGTTTAACTCGAAAGCAAGTAGAACAAGGAGAGTGAATTTCAAGCAAGCAGGGATGATAGACTTCCTTAAAATTCCTGAAGGCCTGCGAGAATAGAGCTTACATCAGCAAAAACTAAAGCAAGATTGAAATTAAAAACACAAAGAAAAGAGTCAAGGATGAACATAAGCGTATGAGACTTACCATGAAGATGTAACTTCTTCCTATGATAAAAATTAAGCATAAAGAAGTTGTGGATTTAATGAAGTTCACATACACCTAAGATCATCGGTTCATTAAATCTGAACTTACAATAAAGTAAAACCTAAGCTAAATTAAACCTACTCCTACTCTAACTTTAGAAGAAAAATATGACTAAGTATAGTCAAATTTCCAGTGGAGCCATTCAAGTTCTTTAATACTTTTACATATATACATGTCAAACATTAGTCATAGTAAACAAAATAATATTACTAATCTAAGAGAAAAGTTAAATCTATTATGTACATTAATACCTAATAAAATAAAACATAAAATATTATTTACAAGAGAACTTTCCTTCAACCAATTCTCCAACCATAAATCTATTGGATCATAAAAATAATCATGGGGATCTGTTATGGATTGGTGAGATTTGGAAGAAAAGGAGGATAAAAGGATGAATTCAAATTATGTTTTTATAAGTTCTAAATCCTGTAAAGAGTTTTTAGTATCAAACAATAAACTATCATCATTTTTTTCACTAATGGATTGATTTGAAAGAATTTCCTTCACACAAGTGTCAGCCGAGATAATGCAATTGGAACTATTATAGGCATATTCTTGCGGAAGTGGATAGGATTCAGGATCATGAACATGGATGGAAAATTGATTATCAAAAGAATAAAAAATTGGGATGGACTTCTAGAGATTGAAATCATAAGAATGATTATAAGTTTGAAAATGAGAATTCATTGGAACATTCACTGAAATAGGGCTTTTCTCATCTTAAAATATAGATTGACTTGAAGGATTGAGAATGTGAGAACCTGACATAACCATCATCGAAGGGTGATGTATCTCAGCATTCTCAATACTCAAGTCATCGTCGTAGATGACTTCAGATTTTTCATTAGTACTCTCTTCCTTCAAAGATGATGAATTGGAAATGAAAACATGATCAGAGAAAGGTATGTCACAAAGTTTAGAAAAATGATCATTTGATGATTCATTATTTGGGTTTCTATTATTAAACTGTTTGTAAATTGTTTGATTGATGTTAGCTCCTCCATTTCAAAATATGTTATCAATATAAGGAGGAACCTCTAAATGATTATCAAGCAAATTACTACTGATAAACAGATCGGGGTATAATGAAAAGTAGTTATCCAAACAGATAAATATGAATGTTTCTCTGTTTGAAAGATGATCACTTAAAATAGAAGATGACATTTGATTTCCTAATACTACCTCTTGATTTTTTTCTTTGGTAATGAAATCAGATTTACTAGTGTTGAAAAAAAAATCAGGATTATGGTATCTTTGATAAATTATGCATTCATGAGAACTAGAATTTAGTAGATCTGAAATTGATTCATGCTTGTCCTTTTCATGACAATTAACCAATTTATTTTGATCTAAAACAACTTCAAGGGAATCATCAATTTCATTGGATGAACTAACATCTTCATGAAGTTGCCTGTTAACATTATCTGAATTATAATATGAAAGAGGTATAATCACATCATTAGTTGTTTCAAGAGAATAGTCAACATTAGTAAAAGTATTTAGAAAAATGATTTTTCCAGATTCATTATGATTACTAGAAATATAAGGGAGAGAAGAAACATGTTTAAACCATCCTACTAACTCAATCTGTGAAGGAAAATCATTAGATTTAAACTGAAAATGAATCAATATAAAACGAATATGAAAATCATTAAAATATTCACCTTCAAATGTGCGAAGAGTTTCAAGTTGATCACAAACCTTTTCATAATCGTAGTCTTGAAAAGTATGAAGAAAAATTATTGTGAACTCGTCGTAGCCATGAATAGAGATAACTAGCAAGGATCTACACCAGTCTTTGGCATGGCCTATGAAAGTTAGAGTAAATATCATGCACATAACACCCTCATCAATATCAAAAAAATTACAATTCAAAACAAATTGATGAACATGATTAAATGCACAAGAGTTAAACTCACCATTAAATTTTACCTATGACAAGGGCTTAACTACCTTTGTTGGAGTGCTTGATGTGAGACCAGATATACAAATCCATATGGGAAGTTTAGAGGAAGCCATTAAAAATGAATAATAATGTTAAAACAAATAGCCCAAACAAGAATCAAATTACTATGCACACTCATCGGTGGCCCTCCTTATAGCGCCAAAAATGTTGATGGCCAAAAATGACCATGTTCAAAATCATAGGAAGATCACCCAGTCATGGTCCCAATTAGACCCTTATCCAATGAAATGGTGATTCCGACTGGTTCTAAGGGTATTCAGTTACCCTTGTCCTAAGACTAGCATAATCTAATGTTAATCTAATATGGACTATACACACACACACACACACACACACACACACGACCTTTTATAAAAGAAAACCTAAGGCTGATAAAAGGGCTTAGCTATGCCACAATGGATTTTGCTCCTATGAAAGGATACTTTATGGACTTAAATGCAAATGCAGCTTTAATCTATGATGCAAGTTAACAAAAAGGAAAACCTATCTTAACCAGGAGAAGGATAGCCTTACTCCTAATCAAGAGCAATAATATCTAATAAGAAGAGGAAAGGACTATAATTGTAACTAGGGTTAAGATGGATGTACAAATAATCAAAATAGTTCAAGGATTTATAGGTTTTTCAATCAAATACACAATGAAATAATTCTGATAAATAGTTATCAAAAACCTCATGTATATACCCAAATACAATCATGTAAAATGAATTCATTGTGAGATTTATATTGAACCAATGAAATAGTTCATTTTAATCCAATATAAAATAATTCAAGACAAGTTTGAAAATGATCAATAAATAGTTATTAATCACTTCAAACTAATCTCCATGAAATCATAATCAATCTTGGTTCAAATCCTATGCAGCCCTGCAAAGATAGCTTTAAACAAAGCATTCATCAACATAAAAAAAATGAGATCATAAATAGTTCTCATATCAATTGTCAATACACTAATGAAACATAATTCAAACCAAAATGAAAAAACAATCATCAAAGAAATAAGTCTGCAAATCAAATACAACAGTGTAATGAAATGAAAACTTATTATTATTAGCTCCAAAATTTGTCATGCATTCCTCTCCAATTTCAAATATGGAACCCCCATTCCACAAGAATAATTATGGTTTTATACAGTATTTTCCACCCAGGTCGAATCCCTCTTGAGTCGGTCAAAACTTGCTCAAGAATCAACTATAGAATTTGGAACAAAATCAACTACAAAATGAAAAATGCTAATTATGAACAGAACCAGCCCAGAAAACACATAATGTCTCCCAAAAAGTTCCACCTCTTCACACATCCTCTTAGGATGAGGTAAATGGACATGTTTATGAGGTGGGTTTTCAACCGTTTGACCAAATTCATCACTGATCACCCGGAAATATACCTGCAAAATTGCTCCCTGTGAGATGACATAACAAAAAATCTGGTTTGCTTCCTTACTAATACGATTTCTCCCAAACGGTTGATTTTCAATGAGAATCCTTTTAGGATAAGGTAAGTGACCATACTTATGAAGTGGATTTTCAACCATTTCGCCAGATTCCTCTTGGTTTTCTCAGAATCTAAGTTTTAAGTTAGCCTCTTAAAATTGACCTGAAATTTAATACGATGCACTCATATCATGATTTCTCCAAATATATTCACTTTCGGATAAAATCCTTTATTAGTTAAGTAAAGTGGTCTATTTTGGAAGTGGGTTTAAAATTGTTTTCTGAAATTCTTCATCGTTTGGCCGAGATTGAATCTACAATATTTCCTTCTAAAGATTGATGTGTTTCCAATCTAGGAAAAATTGTGTCACTCTGATCATGATTTATTCCAAGATGTTCACTTTCTAAGGAAATACTTTGTAGGTTAAGTAAATCAACCCATTTTGGAAGTGTCTTTTCAATCATTTGAAGATATACCTCATCATTTGTTCAGGAAGAAGAATGGAAGATCACCTCCTGAAACTGATGTGAATTTTCAATTTGATCTTGCCCAAGCATTATGCCTTGTAGAGATGAAAAATGTCATTTGAAAGATATATTTGGAAACTGAAGTTGAATTGCAGATCTGTCACATGCACTTGTAACAAAAAGAAATTAAATTAATAACAAAAATCTATTAAAACATGAACTACAAGATCTCCAGATTTTAATTAACCAAAATTAATAAAATATAATCTGATTGATATCACACCTTCTAGATAAAGCATAAATGTATAACTTAACTAGACATTATGTTTTAAAATTGAGGATATCATGCAAATTTGAGGAAATTGACTCCAAATTAATTAATAATCACTCATTTTTCGATAAAATGATATAAAAATATTCCTCAATCATATTTTAAATTTCATGCTTAAAATCATGAAATTTGAAATATTAAAAATAATTGAAATTAAAGTAAACACAAGGAATTAACATGAGGAGCATCCTCAGCATTAATTGATTCGTGATGATGTCTGAATGTCCAGTGAAAACAAAACAATCCACTTCATAAGCTAACCAATCAAATAATACAAATTCAAATGAAAATAAAGGGAGAATCGACACTAAAATAAAAAGGGACTCTAATTTTCAATCAACCATAGAAGAAAATAAAGGAGGGGTTGTTTGCCACAACAGGCCCTTAGAAATCCCTGCATCCAATTAATCAAACCAAAAGGCATCCTTTTAAAATAAAAGGTACCCTATTTAGTTCTAAACATTGTCTTAAGACTATCATCTTCAACTACAAGAACCTGATTATATACTAAAAACCCATCAAGTAATGAAAACATTTCGCATCCTAATACAAGATACAGAATATTATCCATAAGTTGTACAGGATAAGTGACATTTTTAGAGGATTTTTTTTAATTTTGAAAGTCGACACATAAGCGAATTTCACCAATTTTGTTTCTAACTGGAACTAAATTTGTTTCCTATGTTGAATGTTGAACCTTAAAGATAATTTTAGAGTCAAGGAGCTTTTTCAACTCTTTGTGCACTTGGGGTTCTAAGGAAGGATGTATCTTGCGTAGTTTTTGTTGAAAAGGATTTGCATCCTTTTTCATGGGATTGCATGTTGGATAATTCATGTGTTGTAAGTTTTCAAGTCATCATATGTCCATGTGAACATGTCTTGATATTTTTGGCAAAGTTTTACATACGTTTTTTTTTTTCTTCTCCAAATCAACATGTTGCGAGATTGATACTTTTTGGATTTTCATTCATTCCAGGACTAAACATCACATGTCCTAAATTTGAACTATGATTTTTGATATTGGATTATCTCTTGAACTTATCATATAAGTTAAAAATGAAATTGCCAAAGAATGAATCAAGAGTGTAGTTTCCCAAGATTGGAAAATCGGAGGAAGATGGTTTGTTAGTGGCCTTCAGATCTATCATAGTGTGTTAAATATATCGCTCATGATCAATTCTAAATTTTTTTGTTCCAATGAAGCCAGAGATGTGACCAATCAAAAGAAAAATAGCATTGGAGTTCTTGAGACCAAACCCTATTGAACAATAAACCATATGTTTCAGGAATGTCCACTATGCCAATATCAATGATTTGGTGAACCTTGGGATTTGAGGCTACGCATATTAAAACATCCTTTAGTTCTCCTATGAATTTGACTTCTAACATGTCTAAATAAATTATGTGGGTTGAACACTTGGTTAGAATTGCATTCAATTTCCTACAAATTAAGTAGGGAATTACATTAGAGGAAACTCCTAAATCCACCAAACAATTGTGCACATTTTGATTGAAAACATAAAGGTTAATAAGAAAGGTGGAGTTTGATATTTAGAACTTTTTCCTGAAAGGGTGACATTTATTAATGCATTTTGCAAGTTATTAGTTGTTGTTTAAGTAGTATTCTTTGTAACAGTTACAGGTTGTACATCATTGTCTTTTAAAGCATTCAACAACAACTTCCTTTGTTGTGCAATTTTGCATATGTTGAGGATTGAGATATTTGATTTGATTTTTTTTAAATCCATGACTACACTATATTCCATGGAATCCTAATTACTAGTGCAAGGCTTGCTAGTATTTTGCGTATTAGAAGAAATTTAGATAGTAGGGGATACCATCCAACTTTTCTTGTTGTTTGAACTCTGAGAGTTAGGTGGAAATTTCTTCTAGATAGGTCCCTTGCTTCGTTGGTTGTAGTCACTTTGCACATGTAATTATTCTTCTACTTCCTTCTCTTCATCCAAGTTGAAACTAGGAAACATGTCCCAAAGAACCATAGTTGTTTCACTAAGTTGTTCTTCAACTTCTTCTTCTACTTCCCCTTCTATGTGATCACTAGATTCTTCTGTTTGAATGCATTCATCTCGAAAATGGTTGGCCACAAAGTTCATGGAATTTATACATTGTAGATAAGTTTTTTTTCTAAATGGTTCACTTGATAATAGTTACAAAAGTTTTCCATGGATACCTCGTCCATGTTAATGTCTAGATTATAGGGTTTGGGGGTATAGGTATTGTAAGGAAAGGTCTATATGGACGATGTGTTGAAGTACCTCCCCCATAATTACTCTTTATATCTATGATCTTATTAGTTTAAATCTTAATCATTCTTTGTAAGTTATACATATCCATAGAATCATTTTTCCTTTCTTTTTGTGAGTACTTTTGGTTGCAGTCTAGGAAAGATAACATTCTTATGAGGTTGTACAATCTCTTTCTTAGAAAACACTAGGTGAATTTCCTTACATCCCATCATTTCAAATTCTACCTTCTTAGCCTCCTCAAAGTTTTGAGCCAAAGTATTACTTCCAACTCGTTTAACAAACATGGAAATAGGGGTTGGTAAGGCATTTGCATAAACTTATATCTGAATTTATTGAGTGGGATCTACGTATAGCTTGAATTTATTGATTATTATTGTGAATATTTTGTTGAATTCCTTGACTCTTTCTTTTGGACCCATGACCAATGAAAACAATTCAACCATTAAGGCTCTTGTAGTAGTTTCTTCCCTAAATTTACATAGGAAATCCTTTTGAAAATCACCCCAACTTGTAGATTAAAATACCAAGGGTAGGATTTATTTTCAAAAGTATAAGGGAATAAACAACATACTACATCTTCATGTTGTACGTTCATCAGTCTAATTTCCAGGATAAAATTCTTGATATGATCTTCTAGACGTCTAGATAGATCAGGATCATATTTTGGTAAAAGATGCTCAAGATATTTAGGTAAATTGTGCATCTACCTAGGCAATGCAAAGGCATCTCATGTTAACCAAGGTTGGTTCTAGTTTTGACTATTAGCCATGTATAAGAACATGGTGCTAGTATCTAATTGTTTTCATTTTGATTCCAAATCGATTTCAGAAGCTTAAGTTACTATAGGGGATGTGGAAGGATTTAGAGTTGGAGGACTTAAGTTTAGAGGTTGAGAAATCTCTTGCAATGATAATTCAACTAAATCCTCCATGGTATGGATTAGAGTTTGTTCTCTAGTTTGAGTAACTCCTCAAGAAGTACTCCTTCTTCAAGGAAGTAATGGAGAAAAAGGAAAGGCATCAATTTGTTTAGCATATGCTCGAGTTATCCATTTGAATGTGATTACTTCTTCATTTGATACTATGTCTATAATTTCAATACGAAGATTATGTTCAATGTTTTCCAAATCTTGATGACTAGAATGTTCAAGAGATATCTCAAGATTTGGAACATTACTATCTAAATGTGGGATGTTTGTAAATGAACAAATCTTAGGAATCTAATCATCCATACAAGTTCAGGCCCTCCTAGCGCCATTTTTGTTGATAGGGTGAAATACCCAAATGTCAATAGTAAGGGTTAATCCCAGTGAAGAGGACCAATTAGACTCTCCCCTATTTGGTATGGAATAACCCTCCAAATTAATGGCTTGACAACATTTTGATGAGCTTTAAATGTGTTGTGATGTTTCTTTTTACATATTTATAAAGTTGATAAACATGAAATAATATCTACACACACAGACTAATGAATATTTTGAAATAAGAAAACATTGTTCTAAGAATTAGCTCTTAACATAGAGGATAGATAACTATTAATCCTTTAAGATCTAAGAAATAGTTCTATATGATTTATCAAATTAATTGAATAACAATAGTTTGATATTGATTGGTGGTTTGAGGAGAATTGGAAACCCATTTTGGGATATTCTCCAAACATTTTGGTGTTGGTCTGTGGGTGGTTCTGATTCAATTTTAGGTCGACAAATGATGTAGAGAAGATTTTGGAAAGGGTCTGGCTCTGTGGCTCTAGAAGTCTGATGGTTAAAAGGTGGACGCATCTCTTTAATCCGAAAAAAGAACATTTCAGATTTTGACATTTATGGGTTATGTTGTCGAGTTGCCCTCTGGCTTCCTAGAATCTTGAAGCTTTTATGGCGATAGGGGATTCTCTGGGTAAATTATTACATGTGTATCCGAAGGTGTTATCTGGACAAGACTGTAGGGTAGGAAAAATTCTGGTCGAGATTGATTTAAACAAGGGGTTGTCGACAGAACTGGAAATCGATTAGAGAGGGCTTGTTTTTATTCAGAGGTTAGATTACTAGGGTATCCATTTTCATTTTTCGGTTTGTAAGGAAGTGGGACATTTGAAGAAAGCTTGTCCTGGCATATATAAGAAACAATTTGAAGTTGTTTCTCCTTCTGCGGAAGATTGGGCTGCGAATCAAGATGCGCTCAGGAAATCTTTTGATAAAGTAGTTACTTTTCAAGATGGGGATTCTCAGTATTTGACATTGGATTCTGACTCAGTACTTGGCGATTAATTTACATCTTTGGATGCCAAGAATTCTCCAGTTGAGTGAAAATTTCCATAATTTGCAAATCCAACATATTTACATGGAATATAATAGGGAAGTCGATCAGCTTTCAAAGCAAGATTTACACTTGGATGAAGGTTTCTTATTTTTTGAAAAAGGGGAGGGTGCTCATGTAGAATCTTTTGAATGTTTGGCTATAGACTAACTCTGGGTATTTATGATATGGTATTAAGATCCTTGTTTTTGTGTAAGGACGGTGTCGGGTTGGAGTTTTTTTGTAAAGACTCTATGATACAGTTATGGTTTTTGAGGAGGTTAAGTTTTGGATAGCAGATGTAAATTTCCCTTTGAAATGATATTGTAAAGTTATCATTATATTTATAATATAAGTTTTTTTTTCTATTGGAAAAACAAAATTGAATAACAATAGTTTCCAAAAAGAAATATAACTTAACACTAAATAAATAATTATAGATTGGCAGAACACAACAAATGAAATAAATTTTAATGTTAGTTTAGGAGAGCTTGAAACACAATAAGAAATGTTTTACAAAACATCTACCCAAATGTTGAGTTACATATTAGTCCATAGCATTCAATTTGCATGAATAATTTCCTTCAGTCATAAAACCGTATGGACAATGATTGACCCCTTAATTCATAAGTGTATTTGAAATATTTCTCTTACAACAATAGTTCCTCAAAAAGACGTAACATCAAAAAGCCTCAATCACTTCTTAAATTCTAATATATTATAAAATTACAAAACTTGGCTATGACAACCAATTATAACGTAACCCTCTTGTGTAGTGGGGTTTCCTCCCTTACTACTTTTTTTTCATACATGTTCGGTATGTGTTATATTCTTTGCATGTGTGTGTGTGGGCGCGTCATATATGACAATTGCATCTGACGATCCCTTGTACTAGTGGTTTGTTTGTGTCGTGTGTGTCAGGCGCTTTCCTACGGGGGTCCCAGGGGGGGGCAGGTATGCCCCCCCTGGTTACGTGCAGCATTCAGCACCAGGCGTAGCCCGAGGCTGATGGTGTTCAGGGCAACGCCCCAAAAAAAAATTTGGGCGGTTTTTGCTATTTTTAGCAGTTTACTAAAAATAATCCCGGTTTTAGGGATTAGGGTTTTGGTATCTATGGAATACCTAAAAAAATTGTATATATTGTATAGTGAATGGGGAAATTCAATATAATGAATATAAGAAAGGTTTTCCCGGTTGAGGGTTTCCGGTATAAAATCTTTGTGTACTCTATGTATGAGCCATTGATTAAATTTTGTTTTGCTTAAGAATCTATATGCAT
>ML837274.1:73800-93946 GCA_009831015.1 Picea engelmannii | reverse complement strand
AACACTTGTGCACACTGCAGTTTCCCAGTTTGTGCACAAGTTTGGAGGAGAGTTGTCGTTGCAGCTGTTGTAGCTAGAAAATTTCGGTTTTGGCTTGGACTATCTCTTGGTTATGGTTTGGACTATCTGATCAGCTCTTGTTTGGTGCGCTATCCTTGGAGAAAGGTGCACTACCCTTTGTTTGGATATCTAGCCTAGGGTTTTCTTCTGGAATGATTCTTTGTCAAGGTTAAGGTGCTCGGAGGGTGGCTTCAGCCTATGGTTGGGTGACAGTAGTGATATTGTCGATGGTAAAACGAGCACATCCATTATATTCTAACAATTTGCACATGGTTTTAAAATCCATGGTATGTTTAAAACTAAATTAAAAAACAAAAAAGGGGGAAATTAACTATTTATTTAATAAAATTCATGTCTTTTCAAATGAACATGAATTTTCATGTAGAACTGGTTGTTGGAGAAATTTATGTTTTTGAGAATGGGATTTAATTGACTAGTTCTATTTTAGACTTTCTAATTTTAGACCATCACTATTATGAATTCATTCCTAAGATAGGATGTCATTGCCTATATGAGTGAATACCACTCACTCATTGGAAAAATCATAATATACATTGATTCTCATTCTTCATATTGTATCTCTCTTCCTTTTCTTGATAAGATTTTTATTTGTATGATTTAGCTAGGTCTCCTATGTAGGTTTCCATGAAACACTGACATGGTATCAGGGCTAAGTTGCTTGGAGAAACCCAGATAAGCCAAAGATGAGTGAAAGAGGATTTAATTATTGAGTAAACCTAGTTTCTGCCATTGTCGTGTCCTATCGCTATCGAAAGGTGCGACAATTGGAATTGTCACATCTTATCCCTATCGAAGGGTGCGACGGTTGCACTCACACTTAAGATTTTTTTTTTTTTAGGAATCGTCGTAGCCTATACATAGTCAATATGTGACATCGTCTCACTCTATTCTTCACCCAGGGTGCAATGATTCAGTTTTTCACAATCATCACACTTTATCTTTCTCTAGGGTGCGGTGATTCAACATCATCGCACTGTATCCTTCTCTAGGGTGCGACGATTCAACTACCCTCCAGAAAATTGGTTTTCTATAGTAAAATAGCCATATCTCGAAATCCACGATCTGGGTCAGGCTGATATTTTGACCAGAGATGGATAACATAGGGATTCTCATGCTCACCAAAAATATCCAAAAATCACATCATAGTTTAGGAGACATAGTTTTTTTTTATCATATCTATAGCTGCGATACAACCATCTGTCATATCTCAGAATCCATAATCTAGGTTTTCAGGATCTTTTCAAAATCAATAACAGGGATGGAGACGATGCAACTTATTCAATCAAGTCTGGTGATAATAATCCCAACATACAACTATTTTGAATGGAATCTGAATGAAGCATTCCAACTCAAAAGAAAAGGACCATATAATTTTACGATGGTGACAAAAACATAACCTACATCAGCACTTGAGAAGACTAGATGGGAGAACTGTAAGGATGAGACCACAGGACTACTTCTTGAGCTAATCTCCATTGATTTATGGTTTCATGTTGTCGCATGAAAGAATCCAAATGAGATCTGGACCACCTTGGAAGGAATCTTTGGAAAGTAGGATGATATGCGAGGTCATATGCTTGAGGTAGAGTTGAATACCTTAGCCCTAAAAGTTTGATAATATATAAGATTTATTTACTAAATTTAAATCTTTGATTTTGAGCTTGGTTGAATGTGGTATTGAAAATTCTACACAAGAGAAACAACTTATTCTAACAATCTTGACCAAGCTAGGACCAGAATACGTTGTATATGTCTCCAATTTCCATTCTGACAGATGTATTTTTGGAACAAATTGGAAAATGCCTATGATGGCATTGAGTCTCTCACACAAGAATAGACAGAACTCATAAAGATGGGCCTCATGAAATATCCCAAATCACATGAACTCACCATGCATGATGGAAAAGGATCATCCAAACATAACTGGAAGGAGAAACAGAACGAGAAGGTGGAATATTCCAAGCCTTTTAACGATTATTCAAGTTCCAAAGACTCTTCAGATTCCAAGAAGAAGAAAAATGGAAAGCAATGCACTTACTACAATAAACTGAATCATGAGGAATCCACATGCATGAATAAACAAATCGATCTTATGGCACAGGAAATTCAACAGAACAACCTTGGAAACTTCATTCCAGAGGGAGTCAAGAAGCAAAAGGAAGAATATCATGCTCCTAAGAAAGGTAATCATCATTCTCTTGTTGCAATTAATTCCTCATTTAATTCATGGATTATATATTCTAGTGCATCCCATCATATGGAAGTGAAAGAGTAAGTTTTATCTTCTTTGAGTCCATGCTCAAGACCCCCTATTCTCATGGGGGATGATACTCCAGTAGTAGTAGCGAGAGAAGGGAGATTGGAACTCCATAATGGTAGTTTTGAGAATGTTTTACATGTTTCGAAGATTTCTATGAATATTCTCTAAGTTTATCAGATCAATTAGAAAGGTAAAAAGGTTGAATTTACATCAGATTCAGTTTCAGTAATTGAAATGCATGACAATTCCATCATTCCAATTGGTGTGGTGGATCACAAGTCAAGGTTGTATAAGTTCACTAATTTTTCTGATGATGAATCTTGTTTTCTACTTACACATAATGTGAGTACTTTTCATGCACCTCCAGTGCAACATGTATATACTCTTGTGCTTCCATCAGTTTCAGACATCATAGATGATTCTATACACTCAGATTTTGTACATGGAAATAATAAGGTAATACATCCGGATAAGAAGTCAGCGTTGAAGCTTCAACGAATTCCCAATAAGGCACAGTTCACACTTCAGGCAACAGGTATCCTTGCAAGGAATCCATTGGATTCAAGGAGGATTTGATCTTAGCATGAGGATCCTTCTCATGTACTTTCAACCTCTGAACCAATGATGCAAATGCATTATTATATGGTTCAATATTATGATCTGCAACTCTATAGTGAGGCTATGGGAAATCCATTATGGCAAGAATCCATGCAAAAGGAGTATGACTCACTCCTAAAGAATCAGAATTGGCATCTAGTTCCACTTCCACCAGAAAGGAATATTTTCAGGTGTAGATGGGTCCATAGGATCAAGAGGTACAAGGATAGAGAGGTTTCCAAATGACTTCATCAGATCCATAAATATTTCTACATATTAATTAAGAATTTTAGTGAGAAGAAGTTTTAGACTTTGTTGGGTTGTCTTGCAGTGAAGAGCACAATTGCCTAGCAACTTCCTTTTCTTCTTTTAATGCATTGTATTTTGAGGGGGGATTTTGTTCCCATGTGGCTTTCCCTCTTTCCTCATTTTTATTCAGTGTTCATTAGTTGCATTGGACATGAGTACCTAATATGTCCTAGTAGTTGGGAATCATATTTTACTCCATAGTGATGTTCAGGGGGGTGTTGGAGAAATTTCTATTTTTGGCACACTAGTTCAATGGGAGTTAACTAACTAGTTCTATTTTAGACTTTCTAATTTTAGACCATCATTATTATGCATGCATTCCTAAGATAGGTTGTCATTTCCTATATGAGTGAATATCACTCACTCATTGGACAAGTCATAATATACATTGATTCTCATTCTTCATATTGTATCTATCTTCCTTTTCTTGATAAGATTTGTTTGTGTATGCTTTAGCTAGTTCTCTTGTGCAGGTTTCCATGAAACACTGACACTGGTAAAGTATCAAAGGAGAAGAGGATTGCGATAATAAAGAGTGTGTGGGTGAAAATGTAATATTCTTATACATACCATTTGAGGAGTGAAAATTGAATATCATTCAAGGAGCGAAGATTAAATATTAGTGAAGATAAAATATGGTGTTCTCAAAAACAAATCTAGTGTTCTAGCAAGAAAATCTTGCAAAGGAATATCTAAGGTAGAAGTAGCAAGTGTCAAGAATATCTAGAAAAAGAAGAAGGGTTGAGTGTCAAGCGGATATGATGAAAGAATAAGGAGCGAGCATCGAGAAGATATGACAAAAGAAGAAGGAGTGAGTTTCAAGATGATCTAGAAAAAGCAAAAGTAGTGAGTGCAGAGTTGATCTAGTGAAAGAAGTAGTGAGTGTAGAGAAAATATGGTGAAAGTTGTTGGACATGGTGGTATGGTGTTGGTATTGATGTCAAAGAAGGCCTATAAGATCAATGTTGGACATGGTATTTTGGTGTTGTCATTGATGTCAAGAAGATCAATATGGTATTATCATTAAGAAAGAATATGCCATTGATATCCTAAAGCTCATGAGAGATAGTGTATTAGGTTGCATGGAATCAAAGCGTGTAGCGTTAAGAACTTTGGAAAGGTCAAAGGAAATCTCAGGAAAAGGATTCCCTTAAGAAAGTTCTATTGGTATTTAATTCCCAACAGATCAACTATAGAAACAACTTCGGATCTGTGAGGAAAATATTTTACAGTCGAGAGATATGAAAAATGTCGATCGCTGATCGAAGGCACAGATCAATGATCGTGGTTTAGTTGGAATCCAAGTGTAAATCCAAAGGAGTCTCAGAGGAATCAAATCTATGAAGGATATTGATCCCAAGTCAATAAATATTTGGGAGAAGGTGGATAAACAAGATTCGTCAGATCTATTTGAGAAATTTCATGTATAACCAGAGAAGTCATATCGAACCATTAAAACCTCAACCATTCAACTGGGCTGATGAGATATGTCGTCATTCAATGTTGTCCATTTAGATAATAGTCGAGTTTGAAATGGGTGGAATTCCCAAACACCTAAAGCATGAATTAACGTAGGTCATCGATCAAAGTCTAGAAAAACCTTATAAAGGTTCAGGACTCCAGAACTTCACCACTTCGGAGACTATTGGAAACAAAGTAGAGGAATGAAATCATGAAGTCATGAAAGCCCTGAAATCCCACCAACCATCAGATCAAGGAAGGGCTTTGGGTGAATTCTTGATCGTCTGACTGAGTATAGTGGAAGGATAGGGTAAGCCACAAATTCCCAAACTCCCATAGTGCCGAAGCCCAAAAATCTCGCCAATCGTCGGATCAAGGAGGAAATTTGGGTGAATTATCAACCGTTCGATCAAGTATAGTGGAAGGATAGGGTAAGACACAAATTCCCAAAGTTAAAGAGTGTTTAAACCCCGAAATTCCACCAACCGTTAGATCCAGGGAAGAATTTTTGAGTAGTGTGACCCATTATATCAAGCAGTGGAAGGATGGCGCAAACATTTCAGAGGTATAATTCAACCTAAAACCCCCTTGCGTGGTAACAAACATGATACCCGTGCACATCTACGTCGATGATATTGAGATAGTCATGCATTCTATACACAACTGCATTAGTATTACCCGTGCACATGTGTATGGGAACCAAAGTTTCCGCCACACAATCCCTCCTATCCAGTCATAAAAATGACCATACGGTCCTTTGTATGGCCTCCAACCCAAGAAAAAACATACATAACCTATGCAGGAGGTTATGAAAAATTACTTGTCTCTCTCACAAGTTGAATCTAGGTTTGCAGCCTCTTGTACCACTCAAAAAATTCCAACAGTGCCACTTGTAGACCTCCACATACACAAGTACAAATGAGGTGGCATTGTGGACCCCACACCTGTATATATGTTCCTTTTAAAAACTTCCTCATCTTTGTTTGGGATCACACCAACTTCATTTTCTACATTGTTCGCACCACCAAGATACTGACTCTGTCACCTTCACCATGGTACCATCGGTTACTCATTTCATCACCAAGCCTCGGGTTCCCCTTGTTGCACCCCAGGCATAGGTACACATACTTCTCACACATTTAATACTCAAATAACTGTCATATGTACTTCATCTTCATATTTGTTTCACATCAAGTATTTGGTTTTTCACATGCAGGTACTAGTCATCATCCTCATTAACACCTTTAGTATAGACTGACCTGTTAGCGTCAGAAGTCACTCCTAGATTGCTATTAGGAGCAGAGACTGACGCCCATCAGTTTTGTGTCACGATTATTCATAGATGGGTGATCAAATGAAGGAAACTCGAAACAGTAGTGTTCCAACTCTGAAAACAGGCCAGGTATGCATGAGCAGGTGAGGTCTTGCGTAAATTTCAGACAGTGAGCTATAGTAAAGGTGGGCAGGTGGAAGACTTATGGAGAAGAGTGAAAAGGTCTGTTATAAACAATAGGTTCCTAACAGACTGTAGAAGAAGGCATCCCAACACAAGGTCTTCTTGCATTTGAATATAGAGCACCAGAAAATACAATAATGCCACGATAAATCATTTATCATAACAGAAATGCAGCAATTCGCATGACTCATTCAATCACGAACTTCCTAGCAAAAGATGAAGAACTTAGACGGGTAAAGAAGAATTGTCTATCATAAAACAAGAAGTCGCATATACATATACATAAGCTGGAAACTGAAATAGCTGGTAAACATTACAATAGGGAGCTCTGCTCAACCATCGATACCTACAAAAATACCAAGACTGAGTCTATATACTCAGTAAAAACACCTCATAGAGGCATGCCTAGCCACCTTAAGGTGTGGTGTCCCTTCAATCAAACTCGTACCAGTATCTTTCTTTAAATGCCACCTTGACTATGCACGGTTCCTGTAAGGAGGGTAGCTGAGCCATTAAGCGCCCAGCTAGCGTGCACAGACTTCCTTGTCGAGCTGAGGACTTCGGCATGGCCTCTCTGAGGAGAATGGTACACAGGACCTCTTCAAGCGAACGTCTTTCCAGACTCTCCATTCCCTCATTTAATGAATGAAAGGAGGCTTCAACTACTCCTTCTTATATTTATTTACTTCAAGCGAAAACCAGGAGCGAAATTGCTTCTGATGGCATCTGAAAATAGTGACGATGCTTTCGGCGACTGGACACAACACCTTTAGGCCCCCCCTCCACTTATCTCTTTTAATTTCTCAGGTTAACGTGGACCGTGACCCTGCTTTTATCCCCATGGAGGCTTTCGACGATCGTGAATAAGGACGATTGTTCTTTGTGCCTTTGAAGTCGCGAGAGGCGAAACGCCGAGATGGCGTAATCCTGCGCCAGGTGTCTTTCTAGATCCGACGGTTCTTAATTCTCCCGATAATACCGTGGGCTCGGGCCACAAACTCTCCTGTCACCTCGCGCATCGGAACATAACGGGACTATCCTTTGCGTTTTGGGGTCGTGAGGGGCGACACGCCGAAATGGCTTAATTGCGCACCACGTGTCTGTCCATATCGGATGGCCCGGATAATATCGTCAGTGTTGTGGGCCCTGCCACTTGTCAACAGTCCACTCCCCGCTGCGAAGCCTGCCACCTGTATCCCACTACGGTCTTTAACTCCATCGGGGAATCGCATATCGGGATATCACGATTCCTGCTGTCATGTGCACGGGACTTTCAGTTCCCCGATCCCCGACTCTGCGAGATCTCTTGCCACGTGTCTGTGATGTCGGACGGTTCTGATCCAGTCGGGAAATCGCGGATCGCGATTCCTTCATGTAAGAGTTTATTGTCTTAGAAAACTTTGATTCTCCGATGAACTGAACCCCGACTCTCCTCCACACACTAGGACTTAAACCCGGTGCAACTTCTCGAAATCTAACGGCTGACGGGATTTCGCCGAACTCCTCTGAAAGATTCTGACCATTGATTTGCTTTAAGGATGGTTCCCGACTGTCGAAGACAAAACTTTGCCCGCTCGCTTGATTTACTTGCTGCTTCAAAATGGGATTCCCTCGTGATATGCTCAGGTGCTTCTTGCGCCAACTGTAGACTTGGGTACGCCTAATCTCGAGGAAAGAAATATCGCTAACATTAGGCTCCATGGGGGATAGAGTCATCCCTGCGATGCTCTAAGAACTCATTCCGCAAATTCAGTGCCTTGATGTTGGGCTATGGAGTCATTTATTAAGCCGAAACATAAAAAGAAAATAAACACAGAAGTAAAAGACAATATTTACAAACAAAGGAGCCGTCTACGGCTCAAATAAAACATTTTTTTAGAAAATGCCCATTTACTGGGCTGTTGAAAACCTCTTCACCCTCCAGATCCTGCAACCCATAGGTGTTGTTGGAGAAAATCTCAGAGATTTTAAAGGGGCCGATCTAGAGGGCGTCAAACTTGTTGTGCTTGCCTTTATCCTGTCTGGGTGCGTCCCATTTAAAAACCAAGTCCCTGATCTCAAACTCCTTTTTCTTGACCTTTCTGTCAAAAGCCTGCTTGATCTTCTGTTGATGACTATAAGCTGCATCCCTCGCTTGTTCTCTGATCTGCTGCACTTCCACTATCTGATGAATTCTTCTGATCATATGATCTGGTTCTCCCTCATAGTCTTGAAGGAATTTCGCCACAGGTAAGGCGAGCTGAGTAGGGAAAACTGCCTCTGCTCCATAAACTAGTTGAAACGGCGAAGTGCCTAGAGACCTCTTCGTGGTAACACGATCGGCCCACAGAGAAAATTTAAACTTCAAATCCCAGGATCTTTTGTTATCCTCTAACAATCTTTTGATGATCTTTATCAGGCTTTTTTTGGAGGATTCCACTAAACCATTGCCCTGGGGATAGTAGGGGGTGGAGTGAACTAGTGATATCTGAAACTGCTCACAGAACTTAATTAGAGGTTCAGATTTGAAAGAAGCAGCATTATCGGTGATGATCCTGTTGGGACAACCAAAGAGGGCTATGATATCCTCCAGGAAGTTGATAATTACTTTGTGTGATGCGCTTCTGGTGGGGACAACTTCTATCCACTTGGTGAAATAATCTGTTGCAGTCAGGATCCATCTGTGCTGACCACTTGAGGGAGGATGAATTTATCCGATAAAATCTAACCCCCACTGCTGAAAAGGTGTCGAAGCTACTACGGGCTTCAATGGCAGAGATTTGAGCTGTTGTTTTCCCGAGAACCTTTGACATTTGGCGCATTCTCTTATCTCCCTGCAGACATCGGGGAACAACGTGGGCCAGTAATACCCCACTCGGAGTATCCTGTGGGCCGTAGTCTTCCAGAAATGATGGCCTCCGCAAAGGCCGCTGTGAAAATCAAACGTAACTTTATGGGCCTCCTTTGGGTCCAGACATCTCAGAAATACCCCTAGAGGGTCTTTCCAGTACAAGGTTTGGTCAATGAGACAATACCTGACCGCCTTGAGCTTAAGATCCCTCGCTTTACTTTTTCCCATTCCATCGGGGGGCTTCAACTCCTGCAGAAAATACAAAATGTCACGATACCAGTCACATTCTGCCAGCGATAAGGCATCCTGAAAATTCCTGTTGGATGACTCAGCTTGCTCATTGATGAAACTAATCCCCAAGGCTTTGCAGTTGGATTCAACTAGCAATTTGGCTAAACCTTGTCCCTTTACCAACTTGGTGGGCTTAATTTATAGATCAAATTCTAGAATCTTGGCAATCCACTTTCCTCTTCTCCCATCCATGTCGGGCTGTATAAGAATGTCCTTCACAGAGGTCGAAGGGACATATGCGATGATCTTTGAGTGCAAGACATAGACTCTGAAAGCTTTGAGAGCTTTCACCAAAGCATAGGCTTGCTTTTCCATGATCTCGTACTAGAGTTCTGCATCTTTTAATGCCCTGCTACAGAAGGCAATCGATTGCTCTTTCCCTTGATCATTTTTCTACAACAGAACTGCCGCTACTATATCACAGGAAGCAAAAGAAAATATCAGGAAATCTTTGGAATAATCGGGACTGATTAGCACAGGTGCTTCAGTCAACACCTTCTTTATTTGGACGAAAGATTCTTTGGGTTCAATGGTCCATTTTACTTCATTTCCCTTCCTGAGAATGGTTGTGATGTGTTTCACCAGCTCGACAAAATTTGAGACGAATCTCCTCAGAAAATTAATCTTCCCCAGAAATGCCTGAACCTCTTTCTTAGATCTAGGAAGAGACAGGGTTTGAATTGCTTCTACCCTGCTAGGGTCAATCCTTACTCCCTCCACTGATACTATATGGACTAACAACTTCCCCTCCTTCATAGCAAACAAGGATTTCTTGGGGTTTAAGGATAAGCCATACCTCCGACACTTCATGAAGACCTTTCTCAAGTGGCCGCAGTGTTCCTTGTCTGTCTTGGAGAAGACTGTGATATCATCCAGATAGATTACCACAAACTGGTCCTTCTCCCCTATGAACGCTATATCCATAGCTCGTTGAAACATTTCCCCTGCATTCATCAACCCAAATGGCATTTTGGCATACATGAACATGCCCCAAGGAGTGGTGAAGGCTGTATTTTCCCTGTCCTCAGGCATGACCGATATCTGATTATAGCCAGAAAACCCATCGATCATGGATATCTTGGAGGCACCAATTACCCTCTGTAGTATGTGTTCCATCTTAGGTAGGGGGTAATTGTCTTTCTTTGAGCTTCTGTTGAGATTCCTGAAATCAAAACAGAGTCTGATTTCTCCACTCTTCTTTCTTACTGGGACCAAATTGGCCACCCATTCAGAATATCTCAAGGGGACAATAATTTGGGCATCTAACAATTTCTTCACTTCTTTCTCCATGACAGGTAGTAACATGGGATTTATTTGTCTCAACTTCTGTCTGAATGGTTTAGCCTCTTCATTTAGTGGGATATTGTGCTCAAGAATAGACGTGTCATAGGTATTGAGGTCTTCATACGTCCATGCAAACACATCAGCGAACTCCTTTAGCAGCTCAGTATATTCGGCCTTCTGTTCTCTGGTCAAACTGCTTGACAATTTGACAAACCTGGGCTTCTCCTGCGAACCAATGTTGCATTTGGTTGTCTCGATATATTCATTTAAGACTCTTCCCTTTACTGGCACATCATTCCCGTTGAAAAATCTCTCTAAAGGGACAAGTCCTCTCGGAATGTGATTACTGGGCAGCTGAATGATCTGATGATCAACGATTTTGTTTAAAAATTCCTCAGGACGAGGGTCGCCTTCCAAATCAGGATCTTGGTCAATATGCAAAGCAGAAAATTCGTCCACTGATTGGAGAAACCTTTCAAGTTCAGAATCACCCTCGAACACCTTCCAATGCTTGACATTTTCCGGCACCGAGGGTCTATATCTTACATCAACATCATTTTTTATCATAGGCGGCAGATGAAATTTGAGAAAATTGGCTGAGACGGCTAAAGAATCGGCCAAAGTATTTTCTCCCCTCGGAATGAAAGAAATGTTAAAAGACAAGAAAAAATTATCAATAAGGTCCCATACTTCATTTCGATAATTCCCGAGCCGGGGATTACGGGCACGATAAGCATTCCTTATCTGTTGAATAACCAACTCGGCATCTCCGAATATTGTTATCTCTTCAATTTCCATTTCCTTTGCGACCCTCATACCCAGAAAAAGAGCTTCATACTCTGCCACGTTGTTGGTTACTTTGAATTCCATCTTGTATGACAGGGATATGACTTCTTGACAAGGTGATATAAAAACCACTCTAGCGCCAGCTCCTTCGCTAGAAGAAGCTCCGTAAAAAAAAAATCTCCACATAGAGGAGCTTCGAGGGGAAATCGGATGATCAGGGCTGGTGTGTTTTCTGATTAGTAAAGAGATTTCAGGGGCATCAGTAATCTGCAGCAAACTAGACCCTAAGTCGGTGTCAAGTGCAAAGATGGGGTGATTGGTAGGGTCTGTGTCATCACTGACAATATAGGCAAACTGGGCTTCTCTGTATAATCTCCTTTGTTCCCCTCTTAAGACCGGAATGGTGGCATACGTAAGATCCATCTATAGTGTCCCTCCCAGTTTTTTGATCCATGATCTAGACAACAACATACCGAAATTGGGAGGAACGTCGGCTACCACAATATCCATGACCACACTTTTCATGGGCAGCTGAAAAAGAGAAACCGCCAGGTCTTTGATGACTCCTAGGCACTGCACTCGAAGGAATATAAATCATGATAAGTTCTTGTCATTTCTAGTCCCAATTCTTCCATGACTATTTTTGGCATAAGGTTATGGGAAGCCCCTGAATCCATGAGGTAGTTATGCAGCACTTTATCATGTATGTTCAAGGAAGTGTAGAAGGGGGGGGATGAGTCATCTTTGTCTTCTACCATGGGGCCTAAGATGACGGCTGGCTTCTCATATTGAAGGTTTACTGAGTCAGCAGGGGGCTGGGGGGACTCAGATTGTAGCAGCTTGGAGAGGGATCTTTTAAAAACTTCATTTTTTACTAGCTCTGAGAGGGGTACAAGAATTCTAATTTTCTGAATCTCATGCTCAAAATTGAAGGAAGGGGTAGGTTTAGGAGCTTCTCTTACCTCAGTGACAGGCTCTTTGGTTGCTGGTGAAGCACTCTGAGTATTCTTTTTTTAGTTGTGGCTGTTGCAGCTCTAGTAGGTTTTTCTGCTATGAGAGGTTGGTCTGGGCTATCAAAGTCTACTTCTTTCCTCCTCGATCTGAGATTATATTTATTAGAAGTGTGACCGGTATTCTTCTCTTTACCCAACACATGAATTTGAGCTCTCATCAGTGATTCTTCATACGCTGACTACGTTAAATGAGGAAAAGGGGGAGCTTCCTCAATACAGTGAATTTCATGGCCAAACTCGTCTATCTCCTCTCTCTCCTCATGATCAACTAGATTATTTTGGAGGGGGGCTTGAACCCTTTGGTCTTCCCTGTCCTTTCCCCTTTGTTCCCTCAGGAAAACCTGAGGCATATTGTTAGCAGGTCGTCTGAAACCTCTATTATCATTGTTTAGGGGACTTCTGTACATGGGCTTCCCTTCTAATTCCAATCTTTCTATCTTGGCAGCAAGTGATTTTATCGTTCTAGTTGTCTCATCTGTCTGCTGGGGCAATGGTGAGGAACTGGATGAGGAAGCTTCAGGCCTGTTCTTGGACGTACTTCTATCACCTGTGTTTCTAAGTCGGTTGACAGCCAATATGTTAGATTCTACCTCCACGACCGCATCCTGCATATGGGCCAGGGTAGCATCTCTTCTCTCTCTCAGGAGTAGGCAGAAATTAGGATCAAAAGCGCTGGAATAAGTGATCATTGTAGAGGCTTCGAAGGGCTTTATCTCAGCAGGGATTCTGTTGTACATTTTATTAAACCTCTTGGAGAAGTCGGGAACGAACTCTCCTTCTGTTCTCTTCAATGACCCAAACTCTATCATGTAATACATGAAATCCTTCTTATCTCCCCACTGCCTCAGGAAATCATTATCTAGGGCATCAATTCCAGCAATAGATCTGAGAGATAATCCTCTAAACCATTTTCTCACCTCACCATCCAGGCTCTGGACAAAAACCCTCATCCAGACATCTTCATTTCCAATGTTCAGGTTGTCTGCATAACTATAGAAAGAAGCCAGGTGCTCTTCCGTAGTTATGTCCCCTTCCCCGGTGAACTTGGGCATATATTTCAAGTAATCTCCAGCAGGGAAAGGATTTGTGGGTTGAGGTAAGATCAAGGGAGCATACCTAGAAGCAACTATGGCGTCCATTATGTTCAGAGGGGGATTAGCATCAGCCATAGGAATTTTAGGTGGAGGAGAGCTAGGAGGAGAAGGAGTTCATGAAGGGGCTAGCGGGAGTAAATCTCAGAGTGGGGTGAGAAACAAGAGGTGATTCAAGGAACAGGCTACCGAGATCCAGTCGACAGGTTCTCCCCCCTGTGTAGGAGTGGGGAAATCTTCTGTGGTCGTGGGTCTACGCCAAGGTACAGCTTCAGAGGAGAAGGGAGTGACAAGGATTTCTCCCTCCAATCCCAGACCAGGAGGGGAAAACTCAGCAGGAACACTCCCAAAGTTCAGGAAACGGGAAACCTCTGAAGAAGGTCTATTAAGAAGCTGAGGAGGAGAAAGCGGAGTTCTGACAAAAGGAGATGGTAGATTACCTGTTTCGGTGGTGGAAGCCTCTGCTTCAGGGGCCTTTCCTTTTCTAAGAACCACCTCTGGATCGTTTTCAGGTGTAACTAAGGGCAGTTGTGGATGAGACCGCGTGTGTCTGCCTCTGAACGCCACAATTAGTAGAGCAGGTTTTCCCTAGTGGAGTCATCACAATGGAGTCGCCAGGTGCACAGCAACAATCTCAATATTTCTGATATCTGATGCACCTTCAGAATCAGCTAATCGTTGTCATTCAATCCCAGGGAAGATATTCAACTTCGTCCCCGACAACGGCGCCAGAAATGTTAGCGTCAGAAGTCACTCCTGGATTGCTATCAGGAGCAGAGCCCGACGCCCATCAGTTTTGTGTCACGATTATTCATAGATGGGTGATCAAATGGAAGGAAACTCGAAACAGTAGTGTTCCAACTCTGAAAACAGGCCAGGTATGCATGAGTAGGTGAGGTCTTGCATAAATTTCAGACAGTGAGTTGTAGTAAAGGTGGGCAGGCGGAAGACTTATGGAGAAGAGTGCAAAGGTCTGTTATAAACAGCAGGTTCCTAACAGACTGTAGAAGAAGGCATCCCAACACAAGGTCTTCTTGCATTTGAATACAGAGCACCAGAAAATACAATAATGCCACGATAAATCATTTATCATAACAGAAATGTAGCAATTCGCATGACTCAGTCAATCACGAACTTCCTAGCAAAAGATGAAGAACTTAGATGGGTAAAGAAGAACTGTCTGTCATAAAACAAGAAATCTCATATACAGATACATAAGCTGGAAACTGAAATAGCTGCTAAGAATTACAATAGGGAGCTCTTCTCAACCATCAATACCTACAAAAATACCAAGACTGAGTCTATATACTCAAGAAAAACACCTCACAGAGGTGTGCCTAGCCACCCCAAGGTGTGGTGTCCCTTCAATCAAACTCATACCAGTATCTTTCTTTAAATGCCACCTTGACTATGCACGGTTCCTGTAAGGAGGGTAGTTGAGGCATTAAGCGCCCAGCTAGCGTGCGTAGACTTCCTCGTCGAGCTAAGGACTTCGGCATGGCCTCTCTGAGGAGAACGGTACACAGGACCTCTACAAGCAGACGTCTTGCCAGACTCTCCATTCCCTCATTTAATGAATGAAAGGAGGCTTCAACTACTCCTTATCTTTATTTACTTCAAGCGAAAACCAGGAGTGAAATCGCTTCTGATGGCATCTGAAAATAGTGACGATGCTTTTGGTGACTGCACACAACACCTTTAGGCCCCTCCTCCGCTTAGCTCTTTTAATTTCTCAGGATACCGTGGACCGTGACCCTGCTTTTATCCCCATGGAGGCTTTCGGCGTTCGCGAATAAGGATGATTGTTCTTTGTGCCTTTGAAGTCGTGAGAGGCGAAACGCCGAGATGGCGTAATCCTGCGCCAGGTGTCTTTCTAGATCCGACGGTTCTTAATTGTCCCGATAATACCGTGGGCCTGGGCCACGGACTCTTCTGTCACCTCGCACATCGGAACATAACAGGACTATCCTTTGCATTTTGGGGTCGTGAGGGGCGACACGCCGAAACGACTTAATTGCGCACCACGTGTCTGTCCATATCGGATGGCTCGGATAATCTTGTCAGTGTTGTGTGCCCTGCCACTTGTCAATGGTCTGCTCCCGCTGCGAAGCCTGCCACCTGTATCCCACTACGGTCTTTAACTCCATCGGGGAATCGCGTATCGGGATATCACGATTCCTGTTGTCATGTGCATAGGACTTTCAGTTCCCCGATCCCTGACTCTGTGGGATCTCTCGCCATGTGTCTGTGCTGTCGGACGGTTCTGATCCAGTTGGGAAATCGCGGATCACGATTCCTTCATGTAAGAGTTTCTTGTCTTAGAAAACTCCGATTCTTCGATGAACTGAACCCCGACTCTCCTCCACACACTAGGACTTAAACCCGACGCAACTTCTCGAAATCTAATGGCTGACGGGATTTCGACGATATCCTCTGAAAGATTCTGACCGTTGACTTTCTTTAAGGATGGTTCCCGACTTCCGAAGACAAAAATTTGCCCACTCGCTTGCTTTACTTGCTGCTTCAAAATGGGATTCCCTCGTGATATGATCAGGTGCTTCTCGCGCCAACTACAGACTTGGGTACGCCTAATCCCGAGGCAAGAAATATCGCTAACACGACCCATGACCCCTTCAATTATATGATCCAAATAGGCATACATTAATTCCCTCTGCAAACAATTCCATATCCGAGTAATACCCCTTGAAATTTATCCTTAGGATCCCCATACCCATCTCTATGGTACCATCACCTACATTTCATTCAGGTACTATCAACCGGTAGCATTCCCACCTCCATGAGTTGTCCCACATATATTTACCCTTGGGCATATTTACCCTCATGTTGTTCTATCCATTAGGATTGGGATTCCTGGTAGTGTTACACCCCATAGTAAGAACCTCATACTTCTTCCTCATCATCATGCTAACCACCCCATTTTGGACTCCCATATCAAGTTTGTGATTCCATCAAATGCACCTCTGCATTATCATTAACCCTCCATATCCCCCAACATAAATTTCCCATCTGCAATTTCATTCTCCATCCATATACCTGGTACAAAAACCCACCCATGGCCCCCCCACCCTTCATCAATTACATTCCCCTAATTTTCCCCCCTACGGACAATCCATACTTCAATGGGGCACCCATTTATGTACGTGTACTTTCAACCTATTTATTCTTTATTCATTTGGTAATTGTATAAAGTACCCTTTTATTTTCATCAATTTCATAGATGTTAGCCATTGTAGTAGATGATGTTTTTTCCTTGGCACATAACAAACCATGTCACCTTTAGTTGGGGAATTTCATTTTTATCACCATCTCTGCAAAGCTACCCTTATGATCATGGCCCAAATTCTGATTATCACTGACACCCTTGTCCCCAAAATATGTATTTTGACCTATCATCCATTCCTTTTCAGTATCACCCATTCAACATAGTTAACCCAATATATGGTCACCCCCCTGACACTAAATCATTCTTTAAGGTTGCTACCATCATTCAATTTTTCCCCAACCAAGGGAAGTTCTTATGTCTCATATAGTTTGAGCTTCATCCATGTCACTAGGTCATCCATGTTTTCCTCCATATAGTTCTTGATACCATTTTGATCAAATCGATGTCAATAATCCCTTTGCTTCTTGTAGTCGCGCCCCCTTCCATGTCGACGTTAGAACAAGTTTCTAGGAAGGTGGCAGTATCTTGGCTCTCATTACCCTATCAATTAATAGTCTTGGATGACACAAAAAGAGTCATTATTGTTTTCTGATATCATTGATCCCCATAAAATTCGACTCCAACAAAGTTTCGTGTTACAGTGAATCTTACTATGAGACTGTTGCAGTTTTAAGTCATCATTGAATACCTCTAAAGTTTCTAGGCCATCAATGCCTCTGAGTTATTGACATCTTAAACCATTTTCCATTTCTCAATTCAAATATATTTCAGTCCACACAACCATCATTTGTTGTTATTAACTCCCCCGAGGGCGATGCAAACATCCACTTCATCAACAATTTTTCAGTTACAAACATATTATCATGGTTTCATGACATGAGCATGGGAAATTCCCACCTCGTTTGTGCACATATTTCCATTTCAGTTTTCAAAGAGTGTTGACATTAGTTCGAATCCCCTTTTCCTTCAATGGGCCGCTCTCACCATCCATCTTACCAGCAGCTACAACTCTCCTATTCTTATGTGCACATCCGTGTGGGATAACACAATGTACAACATGAACAATTCATGCTCCATGTAACTGACAATAAAGAAACCCACGTGGATGCGGAAACGGTGAATTGATGATTTTGGTCGGGCCTCAACAACTTCTAGGATGAAGTGGATATTGACCATACCCCAAAAGTTTCCTAAAATTCCGTCTTGTTATCATTGAAAGGATGGGAGGTACCTTAAAATAACTCCCCATTCACATTTGAAACTAGTTGTCAAATATCTATCAATCCTCGTAGAAATAGAGGATCATTGTTTGCAAAAGAGGAAGATGTTTATTGTAGTGTTATGTTGTTCAAATATTCTTGGAAAAAGCATTTCCTCTCTCAAGAACAATTTGAGAAAGTATAGCAAAGGAAAAACTTTCCACCTCTTGGGAATAATTTTCCATACATTCCTTCACCATTGTCAAGTTAGAATAGGAGAGTAGAAGTGTTATCTTGAGGGATTCAAAGGCCCTTCCTTAGGAGGAATAAGGGATTCACAAATCCCACATTTATCCTCTTGGTGTTCTCAAATTAAGAAGACTAGTGTCTATTGGATACCAACTCTTTGTGTTCAATTTCTTGCATCTCTTGTTGATAGTTGTTTAATTCATGTTTCTTTGTTTATTATTTCCTTTTTCTTTGATATATGTTTCATTGTTTGCAGGGATACTAACCTGCTAACCATTGTGTTGTGTTGTTTAGCTAGTCCAATTAAGCAATCAAGGGTCCCATTTTTTCTCACCCAAGTGACAAAAGGAACATAATAAATAATTTTGGCCAAAGATCATTGGTGTCACATCAATAAGGGATAGAGGCACCACCTAGGTAGTAATATGGTAATATGGTGGCCAAGGGGTGGAATTTCCACCAAGCGAGGGATGTCGACAAAGAAATAGGAGGTTTCCACTCTTGGTTGAGGTGGAGGTGGCTAGAATAAGAAATGGGAGGTAATTTTTAGTCACGAGGAGGATGGAATCACTACTATGGGTGGCACAGAGGTAACTATGTGTGCAATTGGAAAGGGGGGAACTTTTTTTGGTGCAGAGGCCAACAAAAAAATGAAAAGGGGTTGATGGGATTATGGTTATGGGGATTAGGTGGTAGAACCTAGGAGTGAGAAAGGGGATAAAGGTAGGAGAGGGGTCTAGGGTGCAAGGAAATGGGTTAAATGGGAGGAAGGAAAGAACCAAAAGAGGGGTATAAAGGGACCACATGCAAGGATAAGGGTGATATGGCCTATGGAAAGATATGGAGGAGGAATCGAGGAAACAGATCTTGTATAAATAAGAGAGTGAATGGATTGGGGCATATGAGGAGGAAGGGAGAGAGAATGGGTAAAAATACTTTGTAGGTCAAGGGAAAAGAAAGGAGGACGAGGAGGAGGAGCATGTATGGATTTAAAACCCACCCCCTCCATATTTCACCAATAACTATTAAAATGGAAATAAAATGGCACTAATACCAACGAAGAACCAATGACATAACATCATTAACTAACTCAATTACACCCAAAAACTTCAAAATTGTAATAATTCAATTGAACCAACAAAGGATAGTCATTATACCTACTTGATGAATGGAAATCTAGCATGGATTTCTATCTTTGAATGAACCAGGCTCCAAAGCTCTCACCCAATGCATGAATTGTAAAAATGGAACCTTGGAGGGGAGAGATAGCCATTTTATATTTTTTCCATAACTTTTTAATTTTATCTTTTTACTTTCTACATGATAAGGCTTCTTGGCATGCCCTTGATTTTCCTTTCCTTTTTCTAATTTTATTTGTGTTTATTTTTGTAATTATATATATTTTTTCAATTTGTGTGACAATCTTTGAGTTTTCGATGTCGATTGATCAAAGGAGAATGGGATCATATTTGACTGAGACATATTCAAAATAATACATGAATCATACCATTGGAAAAGTATTTATTGGCCCTAATATTGGCATGCCTTTGATTTTCCTTTCCTTTTTCTAATTTTATTTGTGTTTATTTTTGTAATTATATATATATTTTCAATTTGTGTGCCAATCTTTGAGTTTTCCATGTCGATTGATCAAAGGAGAATGGGATCATATTTGACTAAGATATAGTCAAAATAATACATGAATCATACCATTTGAAAAGTATTTATTGGCCCTTAGCAACTACATTACTAACAATATGATCCAATGCTAGCTAGGTCTTCAATTTTTCCTAGGAATATCTAATACTAAGCATCAATTGGATATTGGGGATAGCAAGGGACTTCATTTTGTAAAGGTTTCCCTTCCATTAGTAAATGAAGTATCATCAGAAAGGTATCAATAGGTGCTTGGAATATGTTAAGAACCAAATATCAATATAGCATAGAAAAACCTCAGAAAAAGTACTCAACGCCTTGAAAAAGAGATAATTTCAGATAATAAGCCTCTTCAAGGGGGCAACCTCCTTTTACCCCACTTAAATGTTCAAGTACAAG
>ML837274.1:59024-73078 GCA_009831015.1 Picea engelmannii | reverse complement strand
CCTTAGATTTTTCTTTTAGAGAAGAAGTGATGGAAGGAGGGTGGTATCCATAAAGTTCCATAAATGGTGTCATTTTTGTTGTAGTATGAAACAAAGTATTATACCACCATTCTTCCAAGGGTAACCATTTGAACCATTTTGTTTGTTTATCAGAGACAAAGAAACGAAGGTAGCCTTCCAGACATTTGTTCACTATCTTGGTTTGTCCATAAAATTGAGGATGATAGGATGATCTATGAGCCAATTGAGTACCCAACAAGAAAATAATTTTGTCCAAAAATGTCCAGTGAAGATGGGATCTCTGTCACTTACAATAATCTTTGGGCCGCCATGTAGCTTTTGAACTGTCTCCATGAATGTGGTGGAAACTGTACTAGATTTGAAGGGATGAGAGAGTGCACAAAAGTGTGTGTACTTGGTCAGTTTATCAACAATCACCATGATGACACTCTTTCCTTCAGACTTTGGTAACCCTATGATGAAATCCATGGAAATCTCCTCCCAGCGCTGACTTGGGATGGATAATGGTTGTAAAAGACCCGAGGTCTTAATTTTTTCCACCTTATTTTGTTGGAAAACCAAACATTCTACCACAAACCTTTGAACATCAATTTTAAGTCCATCCCAAAAAAAATCCTTCTTGACTCTATGGTAGGTTTTCAAAAATCCTGAGTGCCCTCCTTGCCATCAAACTTCCTCATATCAATCTTAGGAACGTGGTTGGTATTCAAACAAAAGTTAGAGTTTCTCCATTCTTGATTCACCTTCCTTGTGTCCTCATCATGAATTTCATGGGATTCATTTTCACTTTCAGGTGTCTTCTCTATTACGAAATTTTTCAATACTTCCATGATCTCCCCTTTTAAACCATCCATCTTAGTATCCAACTTAGCTTCCATTGAATCTATCTTAGTCTCCAACTTAGCTTCCATTGAATCCATCTTATTTTGTAGTTCATTTATGTACCTACACATTTCTTCACCTTCATCAAGAGTCCAAGTAGGATTTTTTGGAGGCTTATTTGATGTAGAAGTTCCCTTTTTTGGTGGCATGTTGGCCAAGTATCACTTTTGAACCTTGATTTTGAGGTGGTTCTGCTAGACAATATTTCTTCTCTTGTATCTCCAAAGTTTCAACCCTTCTGGGTATGAAACTTTATTTTATGTAGTTCTCTGATATTTCTTCTCTGCAATGCCACAGGTCTAATCAAAATTGGATGTGCCAAGTGGAATTTACAGTAACTTCCCCACAACTTGCCGATTTTTGGCCTTTCTAGGAGATCTCATTTGTATAGCGTGCCCCACACAAAATAATTGATATAAATTATGAAACTCACACCAGAAATACTACAGACTGTCCACGATCCAATAAAACTAGTCCCACTCAATTTGGATACTCTAGGAAGAAGTTATGATTGTTTTACCTGGAACACCTTCTTGAGACTAGTCAATAGGACTAGTCAGATACCCTATCTTCCATAGGGTGTATTTGCAAATTTAAGATTACCCAGAAGCTGAACTTTTTACCACAGATACCTTACTAATTTCTGTAAATAGCCTCTAGAGTTCAGGGTCTGAAACATTACAGAAAAAAATTTTATAGCAAAAATTTCTCAATGACTCGGTTCAAGATGATTCCAGAACCCTATCTTGTACAGGCTTTATATTCGAAATTATAAGGGCTCAGGAGATGAATTTTGAACCCAACGTACCTTGATCCGTCTACTAAATATCATACAAGACGTTCCTTCTGAAACGTTGTCGAAAAAAAGTTATAGCGAAACCCCAAGACCTTGAACTCTGATTCCATATGTTAAGAACCAAATATCAATATCGCACAGAAAAACCTCAGAAAAAGTACTCAACGCCTTGAAAAAGAGATAATTTCAGATAATAATCCTCTTCGAGGGGGCAACCTTCTCTTACCCCACTTAAATGTTCAAGTACAAGATGATTCAAAATGAAAATGTCTCCTTGGTATATATAGGAGACTAGGAGGTATAATTACAACTAATGGCCTAAAGCCGACATAAATAAAATAACATTACTAATATAATACACCCCAATTAAGGGGTAATGAGCCAATATTAGGGCTTAACAGAATAATTCCACCCACAAATCTGATTTGAGGGTACCAACTATTAATTCAATTTCCCTTAAACTTTTCCATGCATGTTGCCTAAACCATGGCCCCAAAACTTGTATGAAGACTTGTGACATCTCTAAGTGAGTCATCCGATGCTATAATGAGGAATATGAGGTGTCATTGGAAATTTCTCAAGATAATATATAGTATGGAAACTCTAGTTTTCTAATTTAATTATTATTAATAGCACTTTCTAAAGCACAAACCATTGCCACCAAACCATTTCCCTAAAACTGGTCACGAACTTGCGAAAATTCATTCTTAACAGTTGGGGTTCAAAATCAGGCATATGATATACCACTAAGAATATATTGAATAAATCTATATTGTCTCCAAACCTAATATTATCTCTAGATCATATTCAAAACAAAATCTCACCAGGAAGTCATAATTGTGGGATTTGGCCAACTAGGAGATGTGCAATGTGCACCCTTCATAGACTAGGCATACAAAATCAAAATTGGGAAAATGAAGCCTCATTGGAAATATTGTTCCATCACTATAAGGTAAAAATGTTTTATTTTCTACAAATTCAACGTAATTCAGGGTATATTCAATGAAATCCTTGACTCACGTGGAACCCACCCAGTGACTAGTGAAAGGGATCAAAGTTCAAATTTTTGCAACAAGTGCTTATATGTGATGAAATATGAATTGGTCAGACTTGACACATTATTTATTGATATGGGAGGGTTTTGGAACTCAAAAATAATCTAGGTATTTCCTCCCCAAAGTCCAAAATATTGCGAGCTTGAAACAAGCCAAACGACGTCGAATTGAATCCATTTGCATGTCATCAAGACATTGTTGGGAAATATGGCCTTAATCACTCCTATGAAAATGTATCGAGGGTGATACTAGGATAGGGAATACTATCAATATGAAGAAAAAAATTATCCCTACAACCTAATCTCAGTGAACCTAGCCTAACCAATCTCAAACCCAAACATTGAAATCATTTGGGATTGAGACCAAGTGAGCTAAAACAAATGATTGATACTCTTCTAGTTCCTAATGAGTCATCATGTGCTTGAATAACCATTGAATATAACCCTCTAATAGTTTTTAATTGGATAATATACATAATGATGTGATGAATCCAATCATATCTTTGACTAGGACTAGAGTTTGAAAGGTTCTTCAAAGAAACCCTCATACTATCTTGGGAAAATAACCAATGTGAAACATCATGTTGATCCTAAAGAATAATTTTGAGTCAACAATGGGGTTTAAATATTCATGGGAAATATCACTACCTCACTTAACAGATCAACTTCATCCCACTGGCTTCTATCATGACTCATGAGAACCCCATCTCTACCTTTATGAGTGTTAGGGACCTAACCTCCCTAACCCACATGTAGGTAGAACAATTTATTTTCCATGTAATAAAGGTCAATATTAATAAGGCCTAGTAATAAGGAAGAATAAATCAAATGTAAGAAGAACTAATAGAAGATTCTTCTTCTAGAAGATATTCCTCTAGATTTTTCATTTGGTAGATAGATTTAGTATAAATAAGAGTCGAGGGTATGAGAAGTTTTGTCTTGGAGATTATTGTAATAGAGCTCTTCTATGCTTGAGGTTGCCACCTCGAAGAGGAAAGTGAACATTTCTATCATTAATAAATGTGCTCTTTCTGGTGTTATTCTGGTATTATTTTGATATTGATTTGGTTATATTGTTGTTGTTATTCCATTGCTTTCTAAATATATTTGTTCTGCATACTATATTATATCTGGAATATTGCAAGTGGTATCAGAGAACTTTCCTCGACAGAAAATTGCGGGTTACTTTTTTTCCAGGGTAGAGATGTATTTTGGTATCTTAAAGCTACAAAGATCTATCGTTCAATGAATAAATCCACGATCGGGAAAGCATACATGCATGAACTACAAGTGGTACTTATGCACACATTGTTGGCCACCCTTGTAACCCCTATCGGTACCCCTTTGAGTGGTAGCACATTAGACATAACCTGTATACGGGTCAGCCTAGATATCATGAATCCCTTCATAGATAAATCAATCTACCGCTCGACTCCTATAGTGCCATCAAGAAAAACACTCGAGAATATGCTCTCTAGTACCTGGGTAGTCGGGTAGTATGGCTAAGGGAACGATCTAGCCTCCTTAGTTGGTTCCTTGAGATATTGGGCTGAGTACTACAATTGGAACCCACACATATATCATAGAGATATAACATAGGGAAAACCCTTATCTGTAGAAACCATGCATACCCTAACCCTTCGGATGGAAATAGAAACATAACAGACAATATATATTGTCGCGCAACTATGCCTCCTGCATTCTGGATGCGAAATTACTACACATTTATTCATGTTAAGAATTTAGGCATTTCAACATTGCAGTATTCTTCAGATCGAAGTATAACTCTGCAGAAGTAAAACAAATTAAAATAAAAAGTTTGGATCCGGTTAGCACCATTATTTGAATCCTATTCCATTGGATTCCTCTCTTCACCCTGATCGCAGTCATACCTATCATTTTTCATCAAAAATATTTCCTCGTGGATCTGAACCCATTCTGACACCCTTATTTGGGCCTTACCCCATTGGATTCCCCTCATCGCCTTGATTGTCGTGATACTCTTCACCCATAATTCATTTTCTGTTTAGTCCCACCCATCCCTTTTTGTTTCCCCCCTTCATCATGGCCCACACCCATATTTAAGACTTGGAATCCTGCTTTAATTCCTTTTCCTCTACTTTCACAGAGACCCAACAGGAAGTGTGGAAACTCAGTGACAATATTTCCACCATCAATAAAAATATGCATTCCTCCATATATGTAAAAAGGGAAACAATCAAACCTATCCTATCTAACCAGCTTGCAGCCTTCACTGACATGATCTCCACCAAGTTGAATATCCCTGCAGACCTTACCTCCTCTAACCCAACTTTGCACCCCGAAGGTGAAACTTCCTCCAATTCCCAAACTTTTCATCCCCATCACTTTCAGTGTGACCTACATCTTCCGCGTGTGGATCTGAACAAATTTGATGGCTCAGATCCCACTAGTTGGGTAACTCAAATTGAACATCATTCCTCTTTGTACGACATTACATATGAGTTGGACAAAATCCATTATGGTGTTCTCCATATAGATCAAGAACGTTGGTAATGGTGGAAATGGAGAAAAAATTCCTACCAAGGGTATGTGGCTTCGACACAATTTGTTGTAGATCTTTATGAACGCTTTGACACTGGAACCAACCATTTAGGTTGTTTGAAAAAGTTGAAATAATCTGGCACGGTGGAATACTTTATATCTACTTTTGAGAGATTGAATTTTCTCACAGAGGGCATGTCTGATGTTTTTTTTTAGAATGATTTATCGGTGACCTCAAGGATGAGATTTATGCCCATGTCCTCATGGATCACCCTCAAAGTTGGGTGGAAGCTACTAAAAGAGATAAGGAAGAAAAACAACGTGTCTCTTCTCAAACCAAAAAACCCTCCATTCCTCTCCCTAAAGTAGTCACTTCCCCTCTTCCTTCCGCTCCACTAAAGATCCAGAAATTGACCTAGGAAGAAATGGTTGAATGCAAACTCAAGGGCCTTTGTTATAATTGTGATGAAAAATATTTTCCTAGGCACAAGTGTAAGGAACTAAATATTTTTATGGCCATCTCTGAGGATGTTTCTGAAGAAGATGTCGAGGCTCCCCTAGTCGCAGAGTCACAAGAACCCATTGACATGACTCAACCTTTCGACCCTCCATAAGTTGAACCAGGAATTTCTCTGAATGCTCTCATTGGCTTCTCTACTCCCCAAACCCTCAAGATAATTGGTTACATTAAGCATTGGAAGGTCATCATCCTAGTTTACAATGGAATAACCCATAATTTTATTCATCGCTACATTTCCCAAGAAACTAATTGTTATATCCGAGTATTCAACAACTTTCAAATCATGATTTCCAATGGTGGGTCCATGAAATTTCAGGGACGTTGTGAAAATGTGTGTCTCCAAATGGGTCAATACAACATGAAATCTCATATGTTTTCTATCGACATGGGTGGTTGTGATATTGTATTGGTTGTTGAATGTGATGTAGGAGCATTGCCAGCAAAGTGCATGTGGAGACAGTTGGGCACACTAGCGCGTGTTTTGAAATATTTTGAATTCCAAAGTTAGCATAATTAATGTAATATCTAGGGGATATTTTGATTTATAAACACCTTTAATGATCAGAGGATGAGTCATCGCATAAGGTCGATGAGAGAATGTATTCTTCTTTAATGTTGAAGACTGCAGTACATATCTGGAGCTTTCTCTCTTATTTGTCTGACTTGAATATTTATCGTCATAAATCTTAAGTATTTGAAAGATTTTATTTCGATAGGATAGCATAGAGTAGTTGGAGGGAAAGGCTCGAAGAGAACCTCTTGTATAAAGCTTTGTATTGTTGTTCAGTAGAGGTTGTTGAAAGGCTATTGATAGAGGATAGCCATGAGGAGCCATTGAATCTATTATATGTTGTAGAGTGTTGGAAGAATGGTGTATGAATCCATGTATATGACTTTTGAATGAATATAACAAAGGAGTATTGTCCCAAATGTGTGGTGTCGATGCGTCTATCTAAATGAGTGAATGGTAGAATTTATGTTTTATTTTCAATTCTCTGTTGTTTCTTGTTATTGTATCTATGCATGCATTTACATGGATATACATTGTATGAATCTGTGAGGTTTAAGTGAGTTTCAATTGTTTATCTTTTTTGAGCAAGTGCAAGGTGTGCATAGTGTCTGCAAGGTGTGTGTTGACAGAGTCAGTCTTGACTCGAAGCTCAGAAGATGTAGCATGAAACTTATATATGCAAGAAGTGCATATGCATCCGCAAGGAGTGCATGACAAAGTCTTAGACTCAGAATCTCAAGAGGAGTAGCATGACTTTAGTCGTAGACAAGTGGTTGGAGAATAGGTACAAGAAGTGTGAAATCATCCACAAGGATAAGTTGAGTTGTGGAAGAGAACCTGTTGCAAGGCGTGCACAGGCTCAAGATTTTGAATAAGTGTCAAAGAAAGTGTTCTGAAGGAAGAAAAAAAGTAGAGGAAGACAAGTTCGGGAGGGAGAGAGGCAAGAAATATTCAAGGAGGAGAATCCATAAGGTTTCAAAAAATCCATGAATGAGATCCGTTCCGGAGGGAGGTGAATCATTCCAGACTATCGGATCTGGGAGAACTAGGTGGAGGCTAGTCGTAAGCTGTTTCGCCACTTCGTGGTTTGGGAAGCTTGGAGGTGTTGTAAAGGGTAGAGTCACGATCTCATAGAGTCGCGAACTCATAGAGTCATGAAGTAATCACAACCATTGGTTGTGTAGAGGACACATGGTAATGGATTAGGAGTTCTGGAGGTCAGAAGTCTGGAGTATAGTGTGTAAGGTGAACGGGAGTTTCATGAAGTCATGAAACCTGAAGCGTTGTTGGGCCATCAAACTCAAAGAAGACACGCAACATGAGATCCGAATTTCATAAGAGAACACTTTAGAAAGTGTCGAATACAGACATCAGGATATCCCTAAAGCTTGAAGTCGCAAAGTGGTTGACCCATGATCATATCCTGTGGTCACTCAGGAGAAAAAGGGCATGTGTGTAGTAATTTTGGGTACCCGCAGGGACCCGAAGAGTCGATCTGACTCACTATATTGAATGATCCAAGACTGGGAGGTCAAGAAGCCCTTAGGGGAGAAGGGGGTTTGCGCTAGAATGGCTAAGGACTTTGGGCCCCATTCTCATGAATTTTAAGGAATTAACCATGAAAGTCAACCTGAAGGGCCAACAATATAAGTTCCAAGTCATCATAGTTAATTCCCCAGAGATCATCAGTTTCCATATCATGGAAAATATACTCCAAAAAGTTCACGCCACTGAGACACCCTCTGTGCCTCCTAACCTCCAATCCATCATATCCAAATATCAAGTAGTTTTTTCCACTCCCCAGGGACTTCCTCCTTACCATGGTGTTCATCATCATTACATTCCCCTTGTCCCCTAAATCCTTCCTCCCAATTCTCGTCCCTATCATCATCCATTTTCCCAAAAAAATGAAATTGAGAAAATTGTTCAAGAATTACTTGTCGCAGGCGTTATTCATCCTAGTACTAGCCCCTATTCTTCTCATGTGGTCATGGTACTTGTTATTGCACAGTTTGTATTTTAGGTCACAGGCTACAGGATAGTGGACAAACTGGCGTAACAAGAACCTTTCCCACCCACTGTCACCTCGATGGGGAGGTTCTTTCTGTTTAGGGAGGTTAGTCCAGGGGAGACGTCCTCGGTAACCTAGGGTTTGAAGAGGCAAAGGATAAAAGGTCAAGAATTAAGGTTTTTCCTCCTCGCAAGTTACCACTGGTATCAGATAATCCGGCTAATCATCCAATGAAGAAGTGAAATCCCTGTTGAAAACACCTGCCTGGAACAAGACAATAATAATGCAACACAATATTTGCAGGCTATAACTCAAAGGGTTAGTACTTCTTAACTATATGATATCATTTAATAAGCAATGCAATGGACAAGATGAGGTCAACGTTCTACTAAATAGCCTATGCAAGATCACCAATTAATCAATGTCTACAAAAATGACAAAGCCAACAGTATTTTCAATCAACAATAGCTCAATAAATGCTTGACGTCATCATTAATTTCTTAATTACTAGTTAGAAGGCTTGTTGCATCAAGTATGATGTCAGCCTAGGTTAGTAGCATTAGGGTTTATTAGGGTTTCAAAAATTAAAGTTTTTAAAAGATGATTTTGTACACTTCAAGCTCAACGTTGTAAGTCTAACCAGTGCCTTAGGGTAAAATGGAGTCAAAAGCAAGGAGAAAAGGTCTTGGGAGGATTTAAAATTCAGAGACTAGAAGTTAGGGTTCTATGGTGTTGCAATGGCAGGGCCCTAGAATCAAAACCCTAAGGGAAGGAGGTTCATTCCGGTGTTGCTTAAGCAAGGCCTCATGCTCCTTCCTCTTTCTCTAAATACACTTGGAAAAATGGCTAGCTTCAAAGTCCAGATTTAAGGGAGAAAGTGTTGCAGGGGCAAGGCTTTCAAACCCTAGAAGGTGAAAACCCTAGGTGTAGATTCAACTAGGCCTAGGATGTCTCCTCTTTTCAACCTATAACTTCAATGCTAACTCAGAAAAAGGGAGAAAAGTGTAGCAACGGCTAGGCTATATCTTCCTTTATCAATGGCTAAAACTATTTCTCAAACATGGGGACATATAGCAATGACCTACTAGTGTGCTTGCTACCTAGGGTTTCAATATTAAGCAATATAATAGAAAAATGTAAGAAAATAAGCCTACAACCATTCACTTAAGAAGTTTTGCATGAAAAATTCACTTACATATCATGAAGAATGCATAATCAAACCCTAGTTGTAAACCTTCCATGAGAGAAACACCATAAATGCCAAGAGAAATCCTCCTCCAAGAGTTGTGCCTCACTTTAAAAGACCAAGAGCACCAAACTAGGGCGCAAGTTTTGAGATCTCACAAGAGAGTGAGTTGTGTTATGTTCAAATGAGGGAAAAACATCCTCAATATATATCAATCCATGACATTTCAATTAAAAAATAGGTCATTAAAACAACCGACAAGGCTGAATACAAAATTTACACTGTTTTTATATTAAATGCTAGAAAAATGACATAATATGAGAAAAAGGTGGGACGTCAAGCCATTCTGAGGGAGACGTTGGCCCTTTTTGGGCATATCCAGCATCCAGAAGCCAGACGATAGCCCTTCTAAGGCTCCTCCAAGCTGCCACATGTGCCAAATAGCCTCATCACACTACCACATGCTCAAGATAATGTCCAGGTCTCCTGGGTGACGTCCTGTCCATCAAATGCAAACGTTCCATCTGTAGTGGTTGATCCCCCCTAGGTCGGGATCTGCCAAAGTGTCCTGGGTGGAACGTCCTTCTTTCTTCCTGTCCAAAGGCTCATCATAATGTTGTCCTGTCTCTGCCATCCCAACAACCATCTGATGGGCTCTTCAGCCCCATGGAGGTCCGAGCTAATCATATCCCCATGTGTACCGGTCCACTGGTACCTGTCCGTCGGGCATGATCCTGCACATCAAAAACTTCGCCCTCTGTGGGCTCATCATTCCTTGGGATCATAGCAATTTCAATCATATTTCATCATTAAATTTATCAAATACATGCATAAAACCCCTAGCATATCGTCTAATAGCTCAAAGACATTACACTGATCTACTATACAAAGTTGAAGAAATAGACAGAATAACCTATTGGGCCAGTATCCATAAGAAGAAGAAAGTTTCCACAAAAGAGTATTCAAACCATGTAACATGAAGTGATATGGTCTAAGGATGTCCAATCATAAGGAAGACCAGGGGTAGGTATTGTCTGTGGGTGCCTTTGCAGGAGGTGAGTTGTACCTGTCATGGATGCAGTTTTTTTCCAAGCCCCTTTATTGCCTTTATTCTTTATTTATCTTTTATTTATTTTTGTTACTTCAAGGTCCGACCAGAGGAAACTGCCTTGGCATGGAGACCAGAGATAACATTGTTACTGACTAGTATTTTCGCAGAAATGATAAGGTTGGCTCGTGATGAGACCCCATTTCCTTTGGCCATGCAACCGAAGATCATTGCCCCGACGTGGTAACCAGATAATGGCAATGTCATACCATTAGATACCTATGAACATAATGGGTCGGCTCATGATGAGACCTCCCATCCTCTTGGTTAGGTCTTGTTTTATTATTTTTCTTTGGGTCCCTTTTGTTTCTTATCGAGAAGCGTTTTATTGCCTTCTCGGGGATCCCTGGGCGAGGAATCTCTAGGTTTTATTCCCTATGGATTTAATCTTTTACCAACTGCTTTTACCCCCTGGGCCTTTAGCCCCTTCTTCCCACAGGACAAAGTGTAACCCCTCAAATAGAGTCTTCTCTGATGTAAGTCCAAGCCGATGGTGATGGATGTTGCTGTTGCTGACAGGACAAATCTGGTGAAGAAGAAGAAGGATGGGGCCTCCATGGCCATGCTCAGGTCAATCCTGCTCTCGGTACTCCATCTCTAGGACCTGTGGGCCTCGAGACATGATCTCCTAGTTATCCCTAGGAATCAAGGATAACAATACTTAAGAAATAAGTCTCTTGGCACATGTGTCCTAACTTTTGTGCCCTCAACAAACTCACCATCAAAGAAAAACTTCTCATTCCTGTCATTAATGATACTTTGGATGAATTAAGTGGTGCTCAATTCTTTACTAAAATTGATCTTCATTCTGGCTACCACCAGATATGTATGAAATATATTGACATCCCTAAGAGTACATTTTGCACTCATGAGGGCCAGTATGAGTTATTGGTCATTCCCTTTGGCTTGTGTAATTCTCCCTCCACTTTCCAAAGCCTCATGAATCATGTCTTCCATCCTTTTCTTCGTCATTTTGTCTTGGTTTTATTTGATGATATTGTCATCTATAGTAAAACCTAGACAACCCATATTTCTCATGTGGATCGAGTTCTTCATCTACTCTCTCAGCGCCAACTTTTCCTAAAACAATATAAATGTTCTTTTGGAGCCTCATAAGTCTAGTATTTGGGTGATATTGTTGGCAAGGCGGGTGTCAGGGTGGATCCTAAGAAGATTGAAGCTATGCAAGATTGGCCTCACCCCAAGACTCTCAAAAGCTTGTGTGGTTTTCTAGGCTTAACCATCTATTATCACAAGTTTTTTAAGAATTATGGAAAGATTTTGGCACCTCTCACTACTCTCCTTAAAAATAACTCTTTCACTTGGACTCCCACCACTAATAAATCCTTTCAAGCCTTGAAAGTGACTATGTGCACCACTCTTGACTTCACAAAGATCTTTGTCCTAGAATGTGATGCTTCTGGGAGAGGAATTGGAGAGTAGTCCTTATGCAAGATGAACAACCTTTGGCCTTTACCAACAAACAACTATTAGAGCTCCATTTGAGCCAATCAATCTATGAAAAGGAGATGTTGGATATTTTTCATGTCATGGACCTCTGGTGCCCTTATCTATTAGGGAAACATTTCCAAATTAAGATAGATCATCATATCCTCAAGTGTTTTATGGAGAAACGTCCTTCCTCCTCGGAGAAACAAAAATGGGTGACTAAGATATTTGGATATGATTATGAGATCATTTACAAGAAAGGAAAAGGCAATGTGTTTGTTGACGCTCTTTCAAGAAAATATGATGATGAAGGGTCCCTTTTTTCCCTCTCCTTCATTGTACCAGATTGTCTCAAAGTTGTTCACTGGGAATGGCTCCAAGATCCCAAAATTTTGCATCGGATAGAACAATTGCAAGCCAATTCTCTAGTTTCCCTAGGATATTCTTGGCACAATGATGAGCTTCGCTACAAAGTTCATTTGTATTTAAGTAAATAATCACAACTTAAATACAAGGTGCTTTATAAGCTTCATGTTTTACCCACAACGAGGCACTCAGGGTTTTCCAAAACCTATGACCGGGTCAAACATTATTTTTCTAGGATGGTATAAAACAAGATGTTCACACTTTTGTGGCATAATATTATGTTTTTCAATGAAACAAGGGAGAAACAATCAAATCTCGTGGCACATTACAAATTCTTCCGATTCCACCTTCTATTTGGAGGGATACATCTATGGATTTGATTGTGGTATTACCTAAATCGGGAAATAAGTCAGTTATCATGGTGGTAGTTGATCGTATTTCCATGTATGATCATTTTTGTTCTCTTCAACACCCATTTACGGTCTCCATTGTGGCTCAACTTTTCATGGATCATGTCTTCAAGCTTCATGGCATGCCTCATTCTATTGTTTTTGATCGAGATCCCACTTTCACCAACAATTTTTTGCAAGATTTTTTCCAACTATAGGGCACCCAATTGCATCTCAGTACCGCCTATCATCCCCAGATTGATGGTCAAATTGAAGTTGTCAACAAGTGTTTGGAAACATATTTGAGGTGTTTTTCCTCAAAAAGAAAAAATCAATGGTCTCAATGGTTACCATTAGTTGAATGGTGGTAAAACAATTCTTATCATACAACTACTCGCATGACTCCTTTTGAAGAAGTATATGGACAAAATCCACCTTCAATTCTCTCATACATGCCCAGTGTCTCGAAGGTCAAGGTGGTTGACCAAACTCTTACATTTCACGAGGCTATTCTCCGTACCCTCAAAGAGAATTTGTTCATGGCTCAGAATTGCATGAAGCAACAAGCATATCGAGGTCGCTCTAAACGTCAATTTGTTGAAGGAAACTAGGTGTTTCTTTGACTGCAACCTTATAAGAAGACTTCACTCAAGGCCAAACATTTTCAGAAACTGGCACCCAAATTCTATGGTCCTTATACAATTCTCAAGTGCATGGGACAGGTGGCCTATCAGTTAGCTTTGCCCAGTCATTCTAAGATTCATCTTATTTTTCATGTCTCCTGCTTAAAGAAGGTGATTGGAACTAAGTGACAAACTCAAACTAGCCTCCCTGATTTGGATGAAGAAGGATCCATCTAGTTACATCCACAAGTAGTCTTGGACCAGCATCAGCATCATCTCTATCAGCACACCATCAAGGAAATTTTAGTAAAATGGAAAGATACAACTCCAGGAGATGCCACCTGGGAGCCAGTTACCATTCTGCAACAATTTCCTCATCTCAAGCCTTGAGGACAAGGATTTTTTTTAAGGGGGGGGGCATGTTAGGGACCTAACTGTTGAAATAATGTAACTGCGAAGAGAATTCTTATTATTATTTTGTTATTGAATTAAATCCCCATTGTGGATTAATCATGTCATTATTATTATTGGATTAAATCCCCATTGTGGATTAATCATGTCATTATTATTATTATTGTTATTGGATTAATCCCCATTGAGGATTAATCATGTCGG
>ML837274.1:27334-40560 GCA_009831015.1 Picea engelmannii | reverse complement strand
GTTGGATCCAATTCCTTTGGGCTCTAAACTTGAAGGACATGTGGGTTTTGATCCACTTATGTGTTTGATCACTACCTCAAGGTGTAGACTTTAGCAATCAAATCCATGTAGTGATGGAGTCCCTTGTCTCACAAACAACTCGTATCATATTGTCAATTGGGTTTAGTTTGGATGGTTGGGAGGAACATCTTGAGCTCATAATGAGTATATTGTTGTAATGGCTTTGAGCCTTGTTTCACTATATGTATTGGAAAGTTGCCTTTGATTCAATTGACTATTTCAAGATTAACGAAGTTGAGGATTTCTTTGGCTTTGTGTGACTCGAACTCGCGATGGTCTTTGTAGAAGCTCCAAGGGTTTCAACAACTGAAGGACTCAATAGTGCAAGGGTTGAGGTTGTGATTAAAGGTTGTTTCCGTGGAGTGGCCGGAGTGCCGATAGTGGCCTTTTGCTCTGCAATTCCTAGTAGCATTTCCATGCTATTCCATTCAGTGAGAGAATTGGCACTAACAGAAGCCTTGGAGATTGAAACGCTCATAAGAACTCCTTGTTTGTGGGTCAAGGAATCCCCTTACATACCCTACCCCTCTCTGGATTTGAACCTATGACCTAGTATGGAATTATATCAACATATCTCTTCATGTTAAGTTCTCGTTTATGAAATTTTTTATTTGCAATATCTAGTGGAAGCTTGGAAAAGTCCCTCCTCACTTGATCACATTTTACAACTTGACCTTTCCCTTGAATAGTTCTTAGCATGTTTTGGATCTAGGATACAACCCAAGTGTGGAGTTTTTTTTATATTGAAAATTTAGATGTTGTCACTACAATGGGAACATGAAGCCTTGGTTAGAGGTAGCAATGGTCAAATATATGCCTTACTAGACAAAATAATTAAAATTTGAACTTCCATACCTACACCAATGCTTGTATTTGTTCATGTTAAATTTGAACTTCCATACCTACACCAATGCTTGTATCCCTATCCCTATTCATTTTGGCGTGTATATATATTTTTTTTCTTTTTGTCCATAAAGTTCATGATAGATTAGGTGATGGTAAAATTGAAGCCATAATTTTGCTTCATAATTTCTCATAATTTTTCATATCTCCAACAATCTCCATGAGAAAAAGATTATAGCATGTAAAAGAATCTCCTTCAGAGCTTTCCCAATATTTTGAGAAATACATTGAGATCTAGATTATTCTTGGATTGAAAAGAGTTTATTTCCATCAAATGATGAATATGAATTTGTATTTCACGAGATGAGATTTAAAGTCATAGAAATTATTCTGGAATATCAAACACACTATATCAGACTATTTATTTTCCTTAATATCACATTCTAACTACCCTAAATAGACCCCAATCACTCGTAAAACCCTAAGAATTGCTTGGCAATTCAAACTTGTTGCCAACATGTTCGACTTGACAGTGACAACTTTGATGTTCGAGTACTAGTGGGTTTCAAAATCTGGCTTGTGAGTTCACCTTGAGTATTTTGCAAGTTTGCAAGTTTGACTTGTAAGCTTGATGATAAAATCAACAGGTACCTTTATAAGTTTTTATACTCAAACATGAAAAAATTGTTGTTTTACTCAATGATTTTCTAGATCTTTTGTTGATTCTAAGTTGAACTCTTAGTCTCTAGCCTTTTTGAGTTTTGTAACTATGGTTTCTATCCATTTCATCAATTTCAACATTACTTGTTTTTTTCCATTTTTTAATTCAAATGGTAGGGCTTAAGTTTCTTGCAACCCTTGTTTTATTGAAATAAAATATTTTTCTTTAAGGGGGTAGGATCACTTGAAGTTTCGCAACACAAGGTAGTTGAGTAAGAAAATAAATTGCTTCTAGTTGGTAGATCATTATTGGGCAACTGATGTGTTTTAAGGTGGTTGGTAGATTATTACTAGGTAGTCCATGTGTTTTAAGGTGACATTGTTGTCACAATCAGGTTTAGTAGGTACTAAAACCTGGGTGAGTATTAACTATAGGGATATCATTATTAACTACAAAAAAGATTTTGGGGCTAAGGCTTCTAGCTTAGGCAGGGCTAAATATTTCTCATGACTATGTTAACTAATTCAACTTCAGTGATTTGGATGCTTTCATTATCATATTACAAAGTGGGTACAATCCAAGAAGATTTCTTGACTTGAGTTTTACTTATTCAGAAGAAAAAAAAATGTGCAACACGACTTGAATCTTCATAAAAGTTGAAGTTACACAACTTCATCCCATCGATTTTTCTTTATAGATGGGTAAAGTGAAGTTGGTATAACTTAACCCTTAACCTTTCATCTTCACCTCCATATTCCTCATAGATGGGGTAAAGTGTAGTTGTGCACCTTAACCTTTGCCATTTTATATTCACCTTCATCTTCCTCATAGATAGGGTTAGTTGAAGTTGTGCACCTTGGCTCTCATATTTCTTATGGGTGGGGGTGAAACATCACATCATGAATTCACATTTACCTCATCCTTTTCATGGTTGGAAGTGGAATGAAGTTTCACAATCTTGTCTTATTAAGTTGCATATTTCCATCCCCACTTTCTTAATGGGTGTCAGTGAAACATGGAATAAGGTAGAGTTGTGCACCTCAACCTTCAATTTCTTCATGGGGTCACGGGTGAAGTTATGAAACTTCATATACCCCCACCAACATGAGTGCATATTCACTTCAACCTTCAAGAGGCCCCAACTCTTATGAGTGCAACTTCACCTCATCCCTATCCTCATTAGCTTAGTGGGGGGTGAAATTTCACTCATTGCAATATTCCAGATATAATATAGTATGTAGAACATAAATATTTAGCAAGCAATGGCAGCACAAAAATAATATAGCTAGATCAATATCAAAATAATACCAGAATAACACCAGAAAGAGAACCTTTATCAATGATAGAAATGTTCACTTGCCTCTTCAAGGGGGAAACCTCCAATAGAGAAGAGTTCTATTACAATAATCTCCAAGACAAAACTTTTCATACCCTCGACTCCTATTGATACTAAATCTATCTATCAAAAGAAAAATCTAGAGGAATATCTTCTAGAAGAAGAAGCTTCTATCAGGTTTTCTCTCTTTTGACTTATTCTTCCTTATTACTAGGCCTTATTAATATTGGCCTTTATTACATGGAAAATATATTATTATACCTACGTGAGGGGTTAGGGAGGTTAGGTCGCTAACATGCCCCCCCCCCTTTAAAAAAAATCTTTGTCCTAAAGGCTTGAGATGAGGAAATTGTTGCAGAATGGTAACTAGCTCCCAGGTGGCATCTGTTGGAGTTGTATCTTTCCATTTTACTAAAATTTCCTTGATGGTGCGCTGACAGAGATGATGCTCATGCTGGTCCAAGACTGCTTGTGGATGTAACCAGATGGATCCTTCTTCATCCAAATCGGGGAGGTTGGTTTAAGTTTGGCACTTAGTTCCAATCACCTTCTTTAAGCAGGAGACATGAAAAATAAGATGGATCTTAGAATAATTGAGAAAAGATAACTGATAGGCCACCTGTCCCATGCACTTGAGAATTGTATAAGGACCATAGAATTTGGGCGCCAGTTTCTGAAAATGTTTGGCCTTGAGTGAAGTCTTCTTGTAAGGTTGCAGTCAAAGAAACACCTAGTTTCCTTCAACAAATTGACGTTTAGAGCGACCTCGATATGCTTGTTGCTTCATGCAATTCTGAGCCATGAAAAAATTCTCTTTGAGGGTACGGAGAATAGCCTCATGAAATGTAAGAGTTTGGTCAACCGCCTTGACCTTCGATACACTGGGCATGTATGAGAGAATTGAAGGTGGTTTTTGTCCATATACTTCTTCAAAAGGAGTCATGCGAGTAGTTGTATGATAAGAATTGTTTTACCACCATTCAACTAATGGTAACCATTGAGTCCATTGATTTTTTCTTTCTGAGGAAAAACACCTCAAATATGTTTCCAAACACTTGTTTACAACTTCAATTTGACCATCAATCTGGGGATGATAGGCGGTACTGAGATGCAATTGGGTGCCCAGTAGTTGGAAAAATTCTTGCAAAAAATTGCTGGTGAAAGTGGGATCTCGATCAAAAACAATAGAATGAGGCATGCCATGAAGCTTGAAGACATGATCCATGAAAATTCGAGCCACAATGGAGACCGTAAATGGGTGTTGAAGAGAACAAAAATGAGAATACTTGGAAATACGATCAACTACCACCATGATGACTGGCTTATTTCCCGATTTAGGTAATCCCACAATCAAATCCATAGATGTATCCCTCCAAATAGAAGGTGGAATCAGAATAATTTGTAATGTGCCACGAGCTTTGATTGTTTCTCCCTTGTTTCATTGAAAAACATAATATTATGCCACAAAAGTGTGAACATCTTGTTTTATACCATCCCAGAAAAATAATGTTTGACCCGGTCATAGGTTTTGGAAAACCCTGAGTGCCTTTTTGTGGGTGAAACATGAAGCTTATAAAGCACCTTGTATTTAAGTTGTGACTATTTACTTAAATACAAATGACCTTTGTAGCGAAGCTCATCATTGTGCCAAGAATATCCTGGGGAAACTAGAGAATTGGCTTGCAATTGTTGTATCCGATGCAAAATTTTGGGATCTTGGAAGCATTCCTGGCGAACAACTTTGAGACAATCTGGTGCAATGAAGGAGAGGGAAAAAAAAGGGACCCTTCATCGTCATATTTTCTTGAAAGAGCATCAACAAACACATTGCCTTTTCCTTTCTTGTAAATGATCTCATAATCATATCCAAATATCTTAGTCACCCATTTTTGTTACTCCGGGGAGGAAGGATGTTTCTCCATAAAACACTTGAGGATATGATGATCTGTCTTAATTTGGAAATGTTTCCCTAATAAATAAGGGCACTAGAGGTCCATGACATGAAAAATATCCAACATCTCCTTTTCATAGATTGATTGGCTCAAATGGAGTTCTAATAGTTGTTTGTTGGTAAAGGCCAAAGGTTGTTCATCTTGCATAAGGACTGCTCCAATTCCTCTCCCAGAAGCATCACATTCTAGGACAAAGATCTTTGTGAATTCAAGAGTGGTGCACATAGTCTCTTTCAAGGCTTGAAAGGATTTATCAGCGGTGGGAGTCCAAGTGAAAGAATTATTTTTAAGGAGAGTAGTGAGAGGTGCCACAATCTTTCCATAATTATTAAAAAACTTGTGATAATAGATGGTTAAGCCTAGAAAACCACACAAGCTTTTGAGAGTCTTGGGGTGAGGCCAATCTTGCATAGCTTCAATCTTCTTAGGATCCACCCTGACACCAGCCTTGCCAACAATATCACCCAAGTAATCGACTTATGAGGCTCCAAAATAACATTTAGATTGTTTGAGGAAAAGTTGTTGCCGAGAGAGTAGATGAAGAACTCGATCCACATGATAAATATGGGTTGTCTAGGTTTTACTATAGATGAGAATATCATCAAATAAAACAAAGACAAAATGATGAAGAAAAGGATGGAAGACATGATTCATGAGGCTTTGGAAAGTGGAGGGAGAATTACACAATCCAAAGGGAATGACCAATAACTCATACTGGCCCTCATGAGTGCATAATGCAGTCTTAGGGATGTCAGTCTCTTTCATACATATCTGCTGGTAGCCAAAATGAAGATCAATTTTAGTAAAAAATTGAGCACCACTTATTTCATCCAAAGTATCATCAATGACAGGAATGCGAAGTTTTTCTTTGATGGTGAGTTTGTTGAGGTCACAAAAGTTAGGACACATGTGACAAGAGCCTTATTTCTTAAGTACCATGACCACAAGAGAAGAATAGGGGCTATTACTAGGATGAATAACGCCTGCAACAAGTAATTCTTGAACAATTTTCTCAATTTCATTTTTTTGGGAAAATGGATGATGATAGGGACGATAATTGGGAGGAAGGCTTCCAGGGACAAGGGGAATGTAATGATGATGAACACCACGGTAAGGAGGGATTCCCTGGGAAGTGGAAAAAACTGCTTGATATTTGGATATGATGGATTGGAGGTTAGGAGGCACAAAGGGTGTTTCAGTGGCGTGAATGGAATGGAGTTGTGAAATAATGTCGGAATGACCTTTTTGGAGGATATTTTCCATGAGATGGGAATTGATGATCTCTGGGGAATTAAATATGATGACTTGGAACTTATATTGTTGGCCCTCCTGGTTGAATTGCATGGTTAATTCCTTAAAATCCATGAGAATGGGGCCCAAAGTCCTTAGCCATTCTAGCGCAAACCCCCTTCTCCCCTAAGGGCTTCTTGACCTCCCGGTCTTGGATCATTCATAGTGAGTCAGATCGACTCTTCGAGTCCCCGCGGGTATCCAAAATTACTATACACATGCCCTTTTTCTCCTGAGTGAACACGGGTTATGACCATGGGTCAACCCCTTCGCGACTTCGGGCTTTAGGGATATCCTGATCTCTATATTCAACACTTTCTAAAGTGTTCTTCTCTGAACTCCGGACCTCATGCCGCGTGTCTTATTTGATTTTGATGGCCCAACAATGCTTCGATTTTCACGACTTTTTGAAACTCCCATTCACCTTACACACTATCCTCCAGACTTCTGACCTCCAGAACTCCTAATCTGTTACCACGTGTCCTCTACACAACCAATGGTTGTGATTACTTCATGACTCTGCAAGTTCGCGACTCTGTGAGCTCGTGACTCTACCCTTTAGAACACCTCCAAGCTTCTCGAACCACGAAGTGCCAAAACACCTTACAACTAGCCTCCGCCTAGTTCTCTTAGATTCGATGGTCTGGAATGATTCACCTCCCTCCGGAACGGATCTCATTCGTGGGTTTTTTGAAACCTTATGGATTCTCCTCCTTGAAGATTTCTCGCCGCTCTCCCTCCCAAATTTGTCTTCCTTGACTTTTTTTCATCCTTTAGGATGCTTTCTTTGACACTTATTCGAAATCTCAAGCCTGTGCACGCCTTGCAACAGGTTCTCTTCCACAACTCAACTTATCCTTGTGGATGATTTCACACTTCTTGCACCTATTCTCCAACCACTTGTCTACGACTAAAGTCATGCTACTCCTCTTGATCTTTCGAGTCTAAGACTTTGTCACGCACTCCTTGCGGACGCATATGCACTTCTTGCATACATAAGTTTCATGCTACCTCTTCTGAGCTTCGAGTCGAGACTGACTCTGTCAACACACACCTTGCAGACACTATGCACACTTTGCACTCGCTCAAAGAAGATAAACAATTGAAACTCACTTAAACCTCACAGATTCATACAATGTATATCCATGTAAATGCATACACAAATACAATAACAAGAAACAACAGAGAATTGAAAATAAAACATAAATTCTACCATTCACTCATTTATATAGACACATTGACACCACACATTTGGGACAATACTCCTTTGTTATATTCATTAAAAAGTCATATGCATGGATCCATACACCATTCTTCCAACACTCTACAACATATAATAGATTCAATGGCTCCTCATGGCTATCCTCTATCAACAACCTTTCAACAACCTCTACTGAACAACAATACAAAGCTTTATACAAGAGGTTCTCTTCGAGCCTTTCCCTCCAACTACTCTATGCTATCCTATCGAAATAAAATCTTTCAAATACTTAATATTTATGACGATAAATATTCAAGTTAGACAGATAAGAGCGAAAGTTCCAGATATGTATTGCATTCTTCGGCATTAAAGAAAAATACATTCTCTCATCGACCTTATGCGATGACTCATCCTCTGATCATTAAAGGTGTTTATAAATCAAAATATCCCCTAGATATTACATTAATTATGCTAACTTTGGAATTCAAAATATTTCAAAACACGCACTGGTACACCCAACTGTCTCCACATGCGCTTTGTTGGCGATGCTCCTACATCACATTCGATAGCCAATACAATATCACAACCACCCATGTCGATAGAAAACATACGAGATTTCATGTTGTACTGACCAATTTGGAGACACACATTTTCACAACATCCCTGAAATTTCATGGACCCGCCATTGGAAATCATGATTTGAAAGTTGTTGACTACTTGGATATAACAATTAGTTTCTTGGGAAATGTAGTGATGAATAAAATTATGGGTTCTTCCACTGTCAACTAGGATGATGACCTTCCAATGCTTAATGTAACCAATTATCTTGAGGGTTTGGGGAGCAGAGAAGCCAATGAGAGCATTCAGATAAATTCCCAGTTCAACTTATGGAGGGTCGAAAGTTTGAGTCATGTCAATGGGTTCATGTGACTCTGCGACCGGGGGAGCCTCAACATCTTCTTCAGAAACATCCTTAGAGATGGCCATAAAAATATTTAGTTCCTTACACTTGTGCCTAGGAAAATATTTTTCATCACAATTATAACAAAGGCCCTTGAGTTTGCATTCAACCATTTCTTCCTAGGTCAATTTCTGGATCTTTAGTGGAGTGGAAGGAAGAGGGGAAGTGACTGGTTTAGGGAGAGGAATGAAGGAGGGTTTTATGGTTTGAGAAGAGACAAGTTGTTTTTCTTCCTTATCTCTTTTAGTAGCTTCCACCCAACTTTGAGGGTGATCCATGAGGACATGGGCACAAATCTCATCCTTGAGGTTACCGATAAATCATTCTAAAAAAAAGCATCAGACATGCCCTCTGTGAGAAAATCCAATCTCTCAAAAGTAGATATAAAGTATTCCATCGTGCCGGATTATTTCAACTTTTTCAAACAACCTAAATGGTTGGTGCCAGTGTCGAAGCGTTCATAAAGATCTGCAACAAATTGTGTTGAAGCCACATACCCTTGGCATGAATTTTTTCTCCATTTCCACCATTACCAACATTCTTGATCTAGATGGAGAACACCATAATGGATTTTGGCCAACTCATCTGTAATGTCGTACAAAGAGAAATGATGTTCAATTTGAGTTACCCAACCAATGGGATCTGAGCCATCAAATTTGTTCACATCCACACGCGTAAGGTGTAGGTCACATTGAAAGTGATGGGGATGAAAAGTTTGGGAATTGGAGGAAGTTTCACCTTCGGGGTGAAAAGTTGGGTTAGAGGAGGTAAGGTCTGCAGGGATATTCAACTTGGTGGAGATCATGTCAGTGAAGGCTGCAAGATGGTTAGATAGGTTTTGTTTGATGGTTTCCCTTTTTACGTATATGGAGGAATGCATATTTTTATTGATGGTGGAAAGATTGGCACTGAGTTGCCGCACTTCCTGTTGGGTCTCTGTGAAAGTAGAGGACAAGGAATTGAATCAGGATTCCAAGTCTTGAATATGGGTATGGGCCATGATGAAGGGGGGGAAACAAAAAGGGATGGGTGGGACCAAACAAAAAATGAATTATGGGTGAAGAGTATCACGACGATCAAGGCGACGGGGGGAATCCAATGGGGTAAGGGCCAAATAAGGGTGTCAGAAGGGGTTCAGATCCACGAGGAAATATTTTTGATGAAAAATGATAGGTATGACTGCGATCAGAGTGAAGAGAGGAATCCAATGGAATATGATTCAAATAATGGTACTAATAGGATCCAAACTTTTTTTTTTTTTTTTTACTTCTGCAGAGTTATACTCCGATCTGAAGAATACTGCAATGTTGAAATGCCTAAATTCTTAACATGAATAAATATGTAGTAATTTCGCATCCAAAATGCAGGAGGAATAGTTGTGCAACAATATATATTGTCTATTATGTTTTTGTTTCCATCCGAAGGGTTAGGGTATGCATGGTTTCTACAGACAAGGGTTTTCCCTATGTTATATCTCTCTGATATACGTGTGGGTTCCAATTGTAGTACTCGGCCCAATATCTCAAGGAACCAACTAAGGAGGCTAGACCGTTCCCTTAGCCATACTACCCGACTACCCAGGTACTAGAGAGTATCTTCTTGAGTGTTTTTCTCGAAGGCACTATAGGAGTCAAGCAACAGATTGATTTATCTATGAAGGGATTCATGATATCTAGGCTGAACCATATGCAGGTTATGTCTAATGCGCTACCACTCAAAGGGGTACCAATAGGGGTTACAAGGGTGGCCAACAATGTGTGCATAAGTACCTCTGTAGCTTTAAGATACCAAAATACGTCTCTACCCTGGAAAAAAAGTAACCCACAATTTTCTGTCGAGGAAAGTTCTCTTATACCACTTGCAATATTCAAGATATAATATAGTATGCAGAACGAATATATTTAGAAAGCGATGGCATAACAACAGAAATATAACCAGATCAATATCAAAATAATACCAGAATAACACCAGAAAGAGCACATTTATTAATGATAGAAATGTTCACTTTCCTCTTCGAGGTGGCAACCTCGAGCATAGAGGAGCTCTATTACAATAATCTCCAAGGCAAAACTTCTCATACCCTCGACTCTTATTTATACTAAATCTATCTACCAAAAGAACAATCTAGAGGAATATCTTCTAGAAGCATAATCTTCCATTAGGTCTTCTTACACTTGACTTATTCTTCCTTATTACTATGCCTTATTAATATTGGCCTTTATTACATGGAAAATAAATTGTTCTACCTACATGTGGGATTAGGGAGGTTAGGTCCCTAACACACATAAAGGTAGAGATGGGGTTCTCATGAGACATGATAGAAGGCAGTGGGATGAAGTTGATCTGTTAAGTGAGGTAGTGATATTTCCCATGAATATTTAAACCCCATTGTTGACTCAAAATTATTCTTTAGGATCAACATGATGTTTCACATTGTTTATTTTCCCAAGATAGTATGAGGGTTTCTTTGAAGAACCTTTCAAACTCTAGTCCTAGTCAAAGATATGATTGGATTCATCACATCATTATGTATATTATCCAATTAAAAACTATTAGAGGGTTATATTCAATGGTTATTCAAGCACATGATGACTCATTAGGAACTAGAAGAGTATCAATCATTTGTATTAGCTCACTTGGTCTCAATCCCAAATGATTTCAATGTTTGGGTTTGAGATTGGTTAGGCTAGGTTCACTGAGATTAGGTTGTAGGGATAATTTTTTTCTTCAGATTGATAGTATTCCCTATCCTAGTATCACCCTCGATACATTTTCATAGGAGTGATTAAGTCCATAGTTCCCAACAATGTCTTGATGACATGCAAAGGGATTCAATTCAACGTCGTTTGGCTTGTTTCAAGCTCGCAATATTTTGGACTTTGGGGAGGAAATCCCTAGATTATTTTTGAGTTCCAAAACCCTCCCATATCAATAAAGCATGTGTCAAGTCTGACCAATTCATATTTCATCACATATAAGCACTTGTTGCAAAAAATTGAACTTTGATCCCTTTCACTAGTCACTGGGTGGGTTCCACATGGGTCAAGGATTTCATTGAATATAACCTGAATTACGTTGAATTTGTAGAAAATAAAATATTTTTACCTTATAGTGATGGAACAATATTTCCAATGAGGCTTCATTTTCCCAATTTTGATTTTGTATGGCTAGTCTATGAAGGGTTCACATTGCACATCTCCTAGTTGGCCAAATCCAACAATTATGACTTCCTGATTAGGTTTTGTTTTGAATATGATCTAGAGATAATATTATGTTTGGAGACAATATAGATTTATTCAATATATTCTTAGTGGTATATCATATGCCTGATTTTGAACCCCAATTGTTAAGAATGAATTTTCGCAAGTTTGTGACCAGTAGTAGGGAAATGGTTTGGTGGCAATGGTTTGTGCTTTAGAAAGTGCTATTAATAATAATTAAATTAGAAAACTAGAGTTTCCATACTATATATTATCTTGAGAAATTTCCAATGACACCTCATTTTCCTCATTATAGCATTGGATGACTCACTTAGAGATGTCAAAATTCTTCATACAAGTTTTGGGGCCATGGTTTAGGCAACATGCATGGAAAATTTTAAGGGAAATTGAATTAATAGTTGGTAGCCTCAAATCAGATTTGTGGTTGGAATTATTCGGTTAAGCCCTAATATTGGCTCATTACCCCTTAATTGGGGCGTATTATATTAGTAATGTTATTTTATTTATGTCGTCTTTAGGCCATTAGTTGTAATTATACCTCCTAGTCTCCTATATATACCAAGGAGACATTTTCATTTTGAATCATCTTGTACTTGAACATTTATGTGGGGTAAAAGAAGGTTGCCCCCTCGAAGAGGATTATTATCTGAAATTATCTCTTTTTCAAGGCGTTGAGTACTTTTTTTGAGGTTTTTCTATGCGATATTGATATTTAGTTCTTAACATATGGAATCAGAGCTCAAGGTCTTGGGGTTTCGCTGCTACATCTAAGACACCTTGGTATTTTTGCTATAACATTTTTTCTACAACATTTTAGAAGGAATGACTTGGACTATATTTAGTAGATGGATCAAGGTACGTTGGGTTCAAAATTCAGCTCCTGAGGCCTTATACTTTCGGAGATAAAGCCTGTACAAGATAGGGTTATGGAATGATCCTGAACTGAGTCATTGTGAAATTTTTTCTATAATTTTTTTTCTATAATGTTTCAGACCCTAAAATATGGAGGCTATTTACAGAAATTAGTAAGGTATCTATGGTAAAAGGTTCAACTTCTGGGTAATCTTAAATTTGTAGATACACCCTATGTAAGATAGGGTATCTGACTAGTCTCAAGAAGGTGTTCCAGGTAAAACAATCATAACTTATTCCTAGAGTATCCAAATTGAGTGGGAATGGTTTCATTGAATCATGGACAGTCTGAAGTATTTCTGGTGCGAGTTTCAGAATTTATATCAATTATTTTGTGTGGGGCACGCTATACAAATGAGATCTCCTGGAAAGGCCAACAATTGGCAAGTTGTGGGGAAGTTACTGTAAATTCCACTTGGCACATCCAATTTTGATCAGACCTGTGGCATTGCAGAGAAGAAATATCAGAGAACTACATAAAATAAAGTTTCATATCCAGAAGGGCCAAAACTTGGCAGATAAAACATAAGAAATATTGTCTAGCAAAACCACCTCAAAATCAAGGTTCAAAAGTGATACTTGGCCAACATGCCACCAAAAAAGGGAACTTCTACACCAAATAAGCCTCCAGAAAATCCTACTTGTAGGATTGATCCTTGGATGTGTTCCTTGGTGGTTGATACAAGACCCTAGATGTGTTCTAGGGCCCCTGGATGTGTTCCAGGGAATCCTTGCTTAGTGCTTGGATTGATCCTTGGATGTGTTCCTTGGTGGTTGATACAAGACCCT
>ML837273.1:45750-61416 GCA_009831015.1 Picea engelmannii | reverse complement strand
ACTATGTCCTCCGGCCACCTCCAAAACTCATCAAATAAGCAATCAATGATAAGGTCTTCACTATGTTTGCCATCACTCAAATGGATACCTCCCACCTTTGCCATTGAAGGGAAACAACCATTTCTCTAAGTCAATGGTGCAATTTTAAGAGACATTGCAACATAATGAAGGTGGAAGCAAAGTTGTTATTGCACATCACCAAAGCTTCATAGTGGTTGTTTTTCTATAAATTACAATAGATGTTGCATGATTATCAACAAAGAATTGCAGCATCTTTCCTTCACTCGATGTTTTCCTAACCCATGCAATATTATTGATATCCTTTAATAGAACATTCATACAGTTAATAACATAATGAGTCTAATAGATATTTGAGAACTCATCCCCAATCATACCCCTATAAGTATGTTATTGGAGGCATTATCTGTTACAATCTCCACCATGTTTTGCTTCCCAACATATTGAATAGCCTCTTTGAAGAGGTCCATTAAATATGGACCATCTTGGGTTCCCCTATAGTGTCAAGGCATTTTAAAAACACAGCCCCTTCTGGACTAGAAACCAATACATCAATGAGTGGTCTATGACATATATTTGTTCATCCATCAGAAATGATGGGCACCCCTGAATTTTTCCAACTCTCTTTAATATCATGAAGTTTCTCTTGAATGAGAGATTCTATTTTGACAAAATTGCAGTCTTCATCTGCGAGTGTTTATATCTTTGGGAGCATTGGTGTTCATCATCTCCTTCCAACAAGGAGACCTACACACATTAAATGCAATGCCGTAGGCCAAAAAAATTGGATGCATCGATATATGTACACCCTTTACATCCCAAAGAGGATCTAGTTGCAAGGCAAGTGTTGAAACAAACCAACACTTTCTACTATATCTCAATTGGGACTCTAGTTGAAGTTGGTTTGCATTGTTAGTAATAAGGAGAGGTGTTTTCAACATTTTAGTTTCATCGCAATGTCTTGTTAATGCTGCCTTCTCTAAGGCAAGAATTTGATTGTATAATTTCACTTGCTCTCTCTTCCCAACACTAGCTAAACGCCATCTTAAACATCCAAACCCACCCACCCCCCGATTTTGGCAACTTGAAGAAGAGCAAACCAACCCTTTGACCCGGTTGTCCCACCTGCTCCATTCTATAAATGGGTGGATTTTAAAAGGTCCTGCAACATAATTTCAAAATTGTTTTTGTCTTCTAGAAATTCTTTTGATTGGGCACCAGTTTGTCTTGATGCAGGGAGTCTCATGTTTTCAGATGTTCCTAATTCATTTAAGCTTTTTGTTATTGTAATCTGAAATTTACAACAACAACAAAAAAACAAACAAACAAACAAACAAAACAAAACAAAACATATGTGATTCATTAATTGACTTAAGCTTTTTGTTATTATAATCTGAAATTTAAAAAAAAAACATATGGGATTCTTTAATATTCATAATTCAACACAAAACCGTATCACTTTTTTAAAGAATACAAAGATAAATGAAAATTTGAATTTAATCCATAGATCACAAATGTGAAATTTAGATATGAATATGAAAAATATAATGTGAGATTTTAAAACAATCTAAGAAAACTTCTATAGCCCCAAATCTCCCATTGATTTTGATATAACTCAGATAAATCACAGTATAGTTAGTAGAAGTTGGAATTATGGACGTACTTTCATCCAACAATAGCTAGTAGAAGTTAGATTTAAGCAATGAATGGGGATAAATATGGAGGAAATTCAGCCACCGATACCGGGTAATAATGCTGAGTTAGAGCATATCCAAAAGAACATTGAGTTTGCAATAATCAAATAAGCAACAATGAGTTTGCAATAATCAAATAAGCAAGCCCACAGGGGTGTAGACCGATTGGCATGTGCCGTGTAAATGGAAGGAATTGTGTAAAGGAGGTCTCAAGTTCGATTCCCACCCTGCTTTATCTATGTTCCATGCTTGCGGGATGTGTGGCGCACCTGGGGGTATATGGATGGAGGACGGGTATCGACCACGTGTCACGCGAGTACGAGAACCGCTAGTTGTCGATTCCCCCAGCATAATTAAAAAATAAATAAATAAAAATAAAAATAATCAAATAAGCAACAATGAGCAAACAGATGTTCGTATCACAACCCTTAGGATATAGGTGATAGATCTTAAAGCCCAAAGGCTTGAATCCATTGATGAGGAGCAAGGAGCACCAATGGGCAAGGTTCAATGCCCATGGGGGCTTCTTTCCCTAAAACCATGGGGTCACCTTGAGGTAGTGGCCAAATATGTGTTTGCACCCAAAGAGATTATATTAAATGATCTCGTAACATGTGCACAAGTGGATAAAAGCTCACCCCCATGTCCTCCAAATAATGGGGTTGGATCCATTGGTGAGGAGCAAGGAGCTTTTCCTGGAGCCATGGGGTCACCTTGAGGTAGTGGTCGAACGTGTGGTTGTAGCTAGAGAGATTATATTAAATGATCTTGTGATCCGTGATCCATGCACACATAGACCAATCAAAACCCACCCCATGTCCTTCAATTATAAATCCCAGCAAGTTAGCTCAATCAGTTTGAACAAACTATTTCAATACAGAATTCACCGTGAAGTCTCCAGTTCTTTGGAAAAAAAGAAAGGTGATATATCTTAATGTAACCAACTGACGTACTTCATAAGAAACAGAGGAAAATAGATGAAGATTCAGAGCAATAGAAAGTGGAATCATACAAAGAGAGGATGATTAAATCAGACTTTCATAGAATTAAAATCAACTAAGCTCTTTTGCAATACATTTGAATCCTTTTTCATTAATACATTTGACCATAAAATCTTGAGCAGGGACAATAGCAACGACTTAACCGTCTTCATCGCATTTAGAGTAAATTCATTTGGTTCAACTGCTTTGGTTAAGTGGGCATGTTGTATTTGTAGTGTCCCAGGCTGGCAGGCCTAGCCATCCATACCCCAACTCTGTGCTCTAGAGTCTAAAGCCTTGTGAGGACCCTCAAGGGAAGTCATGTCTCATATTACTTTACAAAATAAGATTAAATTATATTTGTTTACTTGTGGCATCTTTCAACTTTATCCAAGTATCCATTTTCACAGCTAAAAATTAAACTAAATGAGCTTATAAAGCCTACATGTTTGGGAGAAATACTTGGCGTGGTTGTCAAGAAAATGAACCAGAGAGGGATTGGAAATTTTATAGATGTCATTGATGAGGTCAATTATGCCTTATAGCATGGAACATCGTTTCTGCAAGACCATAAACTTTCTTCTAGGATATCTACATATTCTAACTTCAAAGCTGTAGATATATCATGCCTGTACAAATTCTCATCTGAAAGAAATGGACAGCATAATTTATACAAAATCCATGAAGTTGACAGTCAGGGCTAGCCCAGTACAGGATCACCTCTGCAAAACGAAACTCAGAACAGATATATTGCTGCAAGAAACGTATCACAGGATCTGGATTTGTTATCATCCATTCAATAACCCCAGCCCTGGGACCATTTTGGTTCAAATTCTCATAACAAGAAATGTGACTAAATCAAACAAAGGTTGTCAGCAAGCACAAGAATTTGTTCCTGCATGCTCATGCAACCAAATGAGATTCCCTTCATCTAAGAAGCCAATTGGCAATGATTACTACAATACAAGAAATCATAGAAGCTATGACTGATAGCAATATTTTATGTGTTTCCCAGAGAACAAAAGACCCTGAGGATGAATGTCCAAAAACTAGTTTTGAGGCTGGGTTCCTAGCCATAAAAATTCACATCCATCATTAGAATCTAATATGGCAGGAAACTATGTTCCAGCCGAAGTGACTAGATTTTCAGGCAGCACCTGAACAACCATCCCAAATGGTTATTGATAAAAATTTGTTGTCTGAAGATGAAGAAAATCACATGGATCTGGACAAACATGTGGATAAAGACAAACAGAACATTGAACCATCTGAAATGAAAGAGCCTTCGGTCACATCTGAACCAGTGCTTGAAGACAACTCACATGATCTTGACATAATATAGGATTATGTATAAGTCTGTGACAGCTATGGTGATGCAGGTCTTAACTTTTATGAATGTCATGTAACAGAACAATATTTTCTGAAGGAAAAAGGTTAAAAGATTTTTCCACCGAACTGTATGAAGTACTAAGAAGATTTTTGAAGGAATTCATTTTTACTTTTGCTGGACAAGTTAGTTTGTCATTTTCTGGCTTATTCTCTTAAGGATTGGTACTCGAGTCATTAAGACTTTTGATAGGATTGGATTTTATCAACATCACTATTATAATTATCAACATATGCATCTCGATTCAATGTCAATTGTCTTTTCCTGTATTTGTTGATCAAAGTGATGGTAGCAGATGGAATTGGCTCAATAAGGTTTAGAGAGAAATTGATTAGAAGCTACAGAAAATGAAGACACTTGTTTTTCTTTCTATTGTTCATGTTGATGTATTAGCATCGGACAGATACTTCCACATAGACTCGGTGTCTAGCATGTGGAAGTCGTCCTTGTAACCTCTCAGAAAACCTTAGAAAGTTCACTTTATGAGTCAATAATTAAAGTGAATGACCTTTTCAATTTATGTGAGATTAATTAAGTTAAATGTCTAAGTGCGAGTTGATTAAGTCCTAGCCACTAGATCTAAAGTGAAGATGAGATTAGATCTCAACCGTTGATCAGTTTAGGAGATCTAGAGTTTTGGACTTAGGGTTAACTCAATGTAATAAAAGGTAGCCTATGTGAGAGGATGAGACACACACGCACAAAGTGAGGAGATCTCATTGAGTGGGTGAAGAGAGTTTATCCAAGTGTGAGTGGGCAGGATTGAGGAAAGGTTGCTAAGGGACAGCAAGGGAGATAGCAGCCATGTGGGCTAGGCTATTGCTGCATTGTATTCCTCTGATGGGCCATTATCCCAAGACGGGAGCCCAAGATTGATATTAATAAAATCAAGCAAAAATTTGGTTTTCCCTTTGGGGTTTTTCCATAGGTGTTTACCCAAAATCTATTGTGCAATGTGTTATTGGTTTCTGTTTTTTATGGTTCCGCTGATTTTCGTTACGTAACCTAGCTACGCAATTAATAAATAAAGAGATTTTATTTCAAGTTAATTGACGAGTGTTAGATTTACAAAAATTAACATGGTAACAGAGCCGAGACTCTGAAAGGTGAAACCAGGTGCACAAGATAGATTATTTGCGGCGAGAAACTTTTAGTGCAAGTTGCAAGCTATAGGGGTAAAAGAGAATAAAAAAAAGGAGAAAGAATAGTAATCGTACGGTATGGCCACCGTACAGTTGCTGTCGTATAGCACCATATGGCCGCATGTCACCGAGAACCGGACGCGAGGTTGGTTGAGCAAGGAGAAGGACCTGCCACAGCAATTGTTCATGGTTGTAGGCATATCAAAGAGAGTGTGAGAACTATCGGGCTATGAGGTGGTGGCGGTAGTAGGAGTTGTACGTGAAGCAGTTGATCAAAGGGGTTGTGTGCTACAACCACTAGGTGAGATCAGGCTATGCAAAAGCGTGACAGTAGCCACAGTTGCTGGCAAATCGTGGGCGAGTGGTCGAGCAAAGGTGGTGGTTGTAGAGAGTAGGTGCGGAAGGAAGTTGTGGGAGTAGAGATCGCATGATGAAGAGTGGACTGCGTGCATGGCTGAAGAAAGCAGTTGCAGAGCCGCTAGCAATAGGAACAAGCAGTCGTCGGCCACGAACTCGAGCTGTAGACGTGGACGACGAAGGGTGTTGGCGCTGACGACCATGTGAGAGGCACCACTGGCAGAGAAAAGGAAACAACGCAGGTCATGGGAGAAAGGTAGAGCGGCCGAGTTGAAGCGCAGGTTGGGCAAAGCGTGCAGGTCAGGCGGTCGTCGGGAGGAAAGAACAGCAGCGTCAGCAAGTGGAGGTAGGTAGGTTGCGGGCCAATCCAGACCGTGTGTGTTGAGTTAAGGGGCGGCAGGGTAAGGAAGCCGCCGCATAACAAGAGGCAGTCACCAGGCTGCAAAACAACCAGCAGACAGCACACGAGGGAGGTCACAAAGGGTCGTAGAGCCACCCAGTAGAGGCCACAAGGGTCGGGCAACCGTCGAGCTATCACAACCAGCAGGCAGATGCCCTGGGCAGCAAACAAAAGCCTCTCGCAACAGGCTGAGATAGTCGGGCAGTGCCTAGAAAAGACTCGGGCAACGAATTCAGGCAATGAGCAATAGGACCGGGCAACGGGCAAAAAAACCACGTAGCGAGCAACAAGCCCGGGCAATATATTATTGATTTTACAATAGGTTGTAGAGATGGCCGCATCTGGTTTGCGATTTGAAGACATGTTGAACGAGGTGTCCAACTACAGTCCATGGAAGGAGGGGATTATGCTAGTGTTGATAGAGAATGATATTTGGGAGTTTGACAACTCCATCGTGGCTCCACCAGCAGATCCAAAAGATCTGGCTGCCCATAAACTAAAGGACGTGAAAGCCGGGAAAATAATCCTAGATGGAGTGAAGGATCATTTGATCCCTCATTTATCAAGAAAAAACTCAGCCAGGGACATGTGGGAGGCTCTAAAGAGCTTGTTTCAGAGCAAGAACGAGAATTGCAAGATGGTGTTGAGAGAGAAGCTCGTGGACACGAGGATGACAGGATCAGATACGGTGACAGCTTATCTCACCCAGATCCGACAAGTTTGAGATGAATTGGCAGCAATTGAAGAAGCAATGGATGATTCAGAGTTGGTGAGAACGACACTCAAAGGCTTCACGAAGGAGTGGACACCATTCATCAAAGGGGTCGTGCCACAAGAGAAGCTCCATGATTGGTCAAGTTTGTGGGATGACTTCATTCAAGAGGAACTTCAGGATAAAGAGCTAAATGGAGGCAGGTACAAGAAAGATGATGAGAAGGTTATTCTTGCCAACCAGATAAAGAAGGGAAAGTTCAAGAAGTTTGCCAATGGAGAGTCTACCTCTCAAGACGGCAAGAAGAAGAACATGAGCAAAGTGAAGTGTTATGCATGTCGCAAGTTTGGGCACTACGCAAATCAATGTCCGAACAAGAAGGGTGGAAATGAAACGCAACCAGAGGTAGTTACGTCAACAAAGGTTGAAATGGATGAGTTTTCCAAGAAGTTTGAACAGACAAAGCTCTTACTTGTTTCTCGAACTACCTTGGGCACCATATCAGTTGGTGCATTGCTAATTGATAGTGGAGCCACATGTCATATGATAGGAGCACAGGAGTTGGCTTCACAGAGCCTGACTCAGAATTGTATGTGGAACTTGGTATGGGGACCAAGCATGCAATGCAAGGATTTGGAACAGTGCCATTCCGGATGCAGTCAAGAGGTGTGTTGAGAGTGACAAATGTGCTATCGGTGCCAAAATTCAGGAGGAGTGTGCTCTCAGTCTCAACAATTGAGAAGGGCTATGAGGTATTGTTATGATATGGACGAGCACTGCACATGCCTAGAGGATCTAGCTTAGACACAGTAGTTGTTCGAAGTTAGAGAGAGCAACCTATATAGGCTAAAGGGCTAGCCTATGCGAGCTATGGCAAGCAGCAACAGAGTGACAGAGAACAAGGAGCAAGTAGCTCCGAAGATTGAGCAGCTCAGAGGGATTCAGCCTTCAGGTTCAGGTGCGAAGGAGCACCCTTCCAAGACTATCCAAAAAATGTCATGGTACGAGATGGCCATGCAGGATGCCTGGGAGCAAAAGGCTTCTAGGATCATGATCAGAGGGAAGTCTTCGCAGACGGGTCCTAGCAAGATGGCAGGGATAGTTTTTGGGTCAAAGGGAGCAACCAATCAGGTGGATTGGAGAGCAGGCATGGTAGCAGATTTGATAGCGAAGTGAAGGTGGCAAAAGTACCTTCCTCGCTAAGAGGGAGTGTTGATGTATTAGCATCGGACAAGTACTACATAGGCTCTATGTCTAGCATGTGGAAGTCGTCCTTGTAACCTCTCAGAGAACATTAGAAAGTTCACTTTATGAGCCAATAATTAAAGTGAAAGAATTTTTTAATTAATGTGAGATTAATTAAGTTAAATGCCTAAGTGGGAATTGATTAAGTCCTAGCCATTAGATCTAAAGTGAAGGTGAAATTAGATCTAAACCGTTGATCACCTTAGGAGATCTAGGGTTTTGGACTTAGAATTAACTCAATATAATACAAGGCAGCTTATGTGAGAGGATGAGACACACACACACACACAGTGAGGAGATCTCATTGACTGGGTGAAGAGAGTTCATCCAAGTGTGAGTGGGCAAGGCTAAGGAAAGGTGCTAAGGGAGATAGCAGTGAGGTGGGCTAGGCTATTGCAGCATTGTATTCCTCTGATGGGCCATTATCCCAGGACGGGACCCGAAGATTGATATTAATAAAATCAAGCAAAGATCTGATTTTCCCTTCATGGTTTTTCCAGGGGTGTTTACCCAAACTCTATTGTGCAATGTGTTATTGGTTTATGTTTTTATGCTTCCGCTGATTTTCGTTAAGTAACCTAGCTGTGCAGTTAATAAATAAAGAGATTTTATTTCGAGTTAATTGTTGGATGCTACGTTTACAGGAATTAACAGTTCCAATATGTTATGTTATGGTGAATTGAATCACAGAGAATCCTGGACACATCCACAATTTATTCCTTCTTTCCAGAATGTCAGAAGCCAAAGGTTTGGTGTTAGGTTCCAAATACCTGAATACAAAATACCACAATAGTATCAAAGATATCTGAATTCAATCACCACACAAGATATATGAAACAAAATAGAAAACCACCACTTTATTATATTAAACCCTTATGGTAGGGCAACACCATACAATGGATCTTATTATAGAAGGGATCATCTCCTATTCACTTGCCTCTTCGAGGGGGCTTCCTCCTAATAAGCTTCAGCTCCAAATACAATATTTCTCTTCATATCCCATTACATTGTTTGAACCCCTTTATATAGTGTTACCATCACCTAAGAACATTCTAGAGGAGGAATCTTCTAGAAGTAGAATCTTCTAAGAAGTCCTCTTACATTTATTATATCTAACTACCATAGTGGGCCTTATTAAATAATATAGTGGACCTAGTCCACCTTACATTGAATGGCCTCCACTATTATCACTATGGGCCCTTTGGCGTCCCCCCACTACCTCTCTAGCTACCTAACATTCCATCCCCCTTATGAAAGCATTGTCATCAACACTTGATGTACAACCATATACCAGGGTCCTATGGATAAGTGTGGACCATAGTGCTAAAGTAGACTAGAGAACCAAGGTCCCATTGAGAAATGGAAGCCACCATTTTGAAGTAGTCCAACCGTCATTGTAAACCATGGTCCCATGTCTAATTGCTCATGTGAACTCCACATGGAAGATATTGGCACCCAATAACCAACTGAAAATGATGCTCCCAATACTGACACATATCATGTGGATCCAAATAAAAATATCCATCCACATAGTGGGAAAGGATCAAAGTTGAATCGGGAAGGAACAATACCATTGTAGAATATGCAGACTGTACACCGGTAATCATAACTAGCTCATAATGTGTGACATTGATGTTCTCTACAGAAGGTGGAGTAGAGTCATCAAATAAAATATGGAAATGATTGTCATCCCAAAAATGACAACTATCCATATACCAATCATCAGAATCGGCCTCAAAATCATACCAAGCATATATTTCTTGATTATATTCATCCATGATGTCCACCATAAGAAATCTCTCCTGCATGTTATCCAATGAATCTTGAATACTATGAAAACTATCATTTAAGCCTTCTGCAAGGTCATGCAATTTGTCATACAATGTGTCACACAATTGGGCTTTGAATGCTTCAATCATCTGTAGAATTTCTTCGAGGGTTTGAGAGGAAATAGTCATTGAAAACACCACATAAAATATACCAAAAGAAATCTCTTAAAATAATTTATCCAATGGCATTGATCTGGTAACAATCTGAGCACCCATGAAAAGTTATGAACTCTGCAGTCTCGTCGTCGTCACGAGAAACCCCAAAAAATAGTTGATTTTAAATCAATGATATCTTCACTTCCAGAGCTCCGATTTGGACGATTTTTTTTTTAAATTGGGTGAAATTGTGAGAGGAACTCGGATCTGCAATTTGTTTTGAAAAATTCAGCCTCAGATGCTACAGAAATCAGAAAAATCACTCGGTCGTCCACAGAGAATTTAAAGAAATATATAAACAACCAAAAAAAAACCTGATAAATTGCAGATTTTAAAATGCAAATAACATGACTTCCAGGACTCCGTTTCAGACGAATTTTTTTTTAACTTGGGTGTTTTTCTGAGAGGAACTCATATTTACAACCAGTTTTTTTTAATTTCGCACCAAAACCTCCATAGATCGTCCGAAATGTCGCGATCCTCTTTTTTTTTCTCCGAAAAAATAAATCTGCAAAAAATAAAAATATTTGCCTCACACTTCTAGCCAAGGAAAGTGCTCTGATACCACTTGTTAGGATCCAAATACCTGAATACAAAATACCACAATAGTACCAAAGATATTTGAATTCAATCACCACACAAGATATATGAAACAAAATAGAAAACCACCACTTTATTATACAAACCCTTAGGGTAGGGCAACACCATACAATGGATCGTATTATAGAAGGGATCCTCTCATGTTCACTTGCCTCTTCGAGGGGACTTTCTCCTAATGAGTTTCAATTCCAAATACAATATTTCTCTTCATATCCCATTACATTGTTTGAACCCCTTTATATAATGCTACCATCACCTAAGAACATTCTAGAGGATAAATCTTCTAGAAGTAGAACCTTCTAAAGTCATCTTTCATTTATTATATCTAACTACCATAGTGGGTTTTATTTAATAATATAATAGACCTGGTCCACCTTACATTGAATGGCTTCCACTATTATCACTATGGGCCCTCTGGCCCCCCCCACTACCTCTCTAGCTACCTAACATTTGGAATGATTAGACAAAAAGGGTGCTTATTGTTTATGATAAATGTTGATGCTACATGACCCAAGCTTTGCCAATCTGGTTCTGAATAATTTTTTGGAGGAACATTCTAAGAAGTCAAAACATTTGGTTCATGTCCATCCAAGAATGTCTTGAATAGTTAAAAGAATTTATTTTCATTAGTTTGCACTTTCTTCTATTTACTAAAAATTACATATTAGTTGAAGGAAAAAATATATATTAGTTGAAGGAAAAACTATATATCAGAATTATATATCTGAAGGAAAAACAGAATTATATCTTAGAGTTAACTAAATCTTTAACTATATATTTAAGAGTAGTATAAAATATACTAAATAATTCATAAACTAAGGGGCAAAACTGTGAGAGCCTGAATTTTCAATCCCAGTCTCTATATATATGCAATTCCAAAACCAGATAAATTAACCTAGTGATAAGTCATAACTGTAAGCATAACATGCACTTAAACACTAGAACATGTAGTTAAAGACAAGGCCATCAAGAATCTGAGAAGAAAACAATGAAACCAGCCTTGAGGCTTATAGGTTGTAGCAGAGTTCTAAAGAGCAAAATCCCTTCAAGTGGCCTTTGTATAAGACTTCAGTAGCAGACTCTCACTCTCAAACTTCAGTGGCATCCTTTGTCTGGTTGCTCTCAGTGCTCAAACGTCAGTAGCAGGCTTAGACTCTCAGATGAACAGAGCAAGCTTCAGACAAACTCAGAACTCTATGAGAACAAATGAAGGCAATGGGCATTGGGTATATAATGAGTTTATGCAGTAACAAGTTTAGGTTAAGGGTTTTCGTTGCTGTTGTCTTGTCTTTTATTGTGCAATTTTTTTTAATATTTTTGGAGAAATACATTTTTTTTAAATTTGGAGAAACACTGGCAATAACGGATGGAATTTCTTTGAGAAACGGACAGGTTTCGCCCAAAACATAGTGTTTTTCTTCCACAACATATTACTTGCCCAAAAACAACAAATGCGTTCCAGAAATGGCGTTTCTAACGGCTTTCACCCAGAAACCACTCTCAGGCATCACATTACTGACAACGTAGCTGAGACACTGGTTTCACATAAAGCCATCCATAAAGGTCACAATAAGAACTGATTTCCAAGTAAATTGAAGATATGAGATGAATAAGTGGAACAAAGATCAAATTGATCCCTACAATTGCAAATGAAGTAACATAAGCCTCCAACAGCAGGACGACTCAATGAGCAATGCCAAACTTGACAGAAAAAGCACAAAGAATAGTTGGCAACTTGGCTCTGCTTGCATTGAGTCCAAAATTTCAAAAATGAACAGCTATTTGCACGATAATATATCTTTATGAAATCTCTTTTCTTTGCAAATAACATGTTGCCTAGACAACTTTGGTCTGCCTTCCCAACAGCTCCTATTGTAAAAAGAATAGAAGTATGATATTTTGTCCACTAAACAATGCACATTGGGCATGGAGATTGAGTTGATAAAAAAGGTACATGCAATAGTTCCAAACACATGACTAGTTCAATATATCATATATTAAAAAAAGCAGATTTGATGTAGCTGCATAAGAATAAAAATGATAATCAATACAAGTGCCAAAATATCAAGTGGGCAGTATCATAGTAGCAAGATTCGGCTGTATTGGCATTTGTTGTACAGAAATTCAGTAGTTGTACAAAATTCAGTGAATTTTCCATACAGTATAGATATGATACGGCCAACGTATTTTTTAATGTCTTTAATAATGTACGTCATGTCTTTGATACCTGTAAATCCATAAACCCAAAAAAAGTCCAAAAACCCCAAAAATATTTATAAAAAAAAACCTTAAACACTATATATATATATATATATATATAAAAGCTATAATGCAAATTTTCAACGAATGAATTATTGTTTCTGATTTATTGCTCATTCCTTAGACTGAAATTCTTCTAAAATCTGGAACAAAATGCATATTTTGGTATCTATCAAGATGTATACTTCCATATAAGAGCCATAATGGATTTTTTTCACTACATTTTTTTCTGTACTGAATCATATTCGTATTTGAATCTTGCTACTATGGGCAGCATACAAAAAGAAACCAATACATTTTTCATCAGTTCATGACTTTATAACCAGAAAATGTAAGAGATGTGTAACATCCCCACTACAATCCCTAGTTTAATTAATGCTTATGTAGATATAATATGTGGTTACGGCCAAACGATGTAATATGTGAGTTATATTTTCTTGTTTTATTAATAAAATGTGATGCCAGCTGCTAAGGGGGTCATGGACAAGAGATGGGGGCTGAATTAATCCACGAGAGAGGGGAATGTCTAGAATACTGGCCAAGAGGGATCCAAGGGGGAAATTACCCATGTACATTAATTTAACCCATTTTCCTAAAATTGCTATTGTATATGAACCTTCCCATTTCCGATTGAGTGTTACTAAAGCCAATCATTGAATACATGTAAGAGGGTGGGTGTGAGTGGTCACATGATACATCCCAAAGTTATTGGACACATGGGGGTTAAGTACAATCGGCTTGGGGGAAGAGTGTGAATCAAGAAAAGAAAACCAAAGAGAGGAAATTCGTATGGGTTGGGGCAGCAGTTTTTAGTCAGTCAAATTTGTGCAAGAGAAACAAGTGGAGAGCAAGAAACGAAGCTTGAAGTTGATGCAGCCATGGAGGGCGAATTCTAGAGCAAGCTAGAGCGTAATTGGAGCGAATTGGTGATGGAAAACTGAAGAGCCAGGTTGTCACGCCTGAAGAGTGAACTCTTGTGTGAGTTGCACTAAAACAACAAGTGTTTGTTGGTTTGCTGAAAGTTTTCCTAGCAGCAGTGTTTCCTTGAGTTCCCAACTGAGAGAATCCGAACTACCTATGCCAGAGAAACGTTGAAAAAGAATGGCACATTCTTTGGGTTAATCCTGATAAACGAATGGTACATCCCTTGGGTTATCCCTAATAAACGAATGGTGCATTCCTTGGGTTGAACAGGGCAAGAGGAAGAGAGCTGATGGAAAATCGGAATAGTTGTAGGAGAATATCAGTTGGGTTGAGAGTTTTGTGAGTTGTGAGTGGACTGTGAGAGACCACCCTCTTTTGTGGATTGCTAGCCTTAGCTTGGGGGTGACTGGTTGTTGAGATTTGGAACAGTCAATCTATGGTTGGGTGGAACGTCCGTCCCAAGCAGCGGGTTGCATGACTGTTGTGAAAAGATAAGTGTTTTATACTATGTTACCGGATCCGTCCACCTTGGGTGATGGATCCATGGATCTGGTATGGATACGGATCCGGATCCGCTTGGGATCCGCCTGGGATCCACTCCAAACTTCAGAGGGTTTAAAAATTGCAAAAGTTGACCAAAATAATGACCCGACCTTTGCTCATTCACTTTTGGAGCCCTTGGATTTCGAGTTCGCCTTCAACAATGACCGCAATCATGAACGAAATCCGGAATCCAAGGCAATGGGAACAATCGATGGACGGGAACTGATTGCTTTGCCAAGGTTCGCTGGAAAGGATGGACGTGTTAATATTATGGTAGCTTCGGGAGGTATGAACCTCTATTGTGACCTATGACGAGACTAGAATCCTCCGGAAGGAAGCAAAGAATTGAAGGAAACCCTAGACAAGTTGTCGGCTGAACAAATACATCTAAATTGAATTTATTGATACCCAGAAGGAGAAGTCGGCCCCAGTTAGCCTAGCCAGTTCACTATAAATACAGGGCGCCAGTTTCATTATTTCATATCTCAGCAGTTGCAGTGAGAGCTAAATCTGCGCAGGCAATTGCAGGCAACAGCAGTTTGGTGCGCAAGTTTTCTGGGAGAGCTGGAAAGTGGTGCGCTAGCTTCTGGGTGGGATCATCTGTTCAGCTTAGTTTCTATTTTCTTGCTTGATGCATTAGCCTCTCTTGGATATTGGATTGCTACCAGGATTCTCTTCTCAGTCAAGGTCAAGGTGCTCGGAGGGTGGCTTCGGCCAGTGGTTAGGTGACGAGGGTATCGTCAATGGTAAAACGAGCACAATCTTCTATATTCTAACAGGTTATGGGCCCACACCCCCTTCAGTCAACCTAAAACGTTGGAAGGAAACATAGCCGCTAGATATTGAGCTCATTGAGGAACTACCGCTAGGGTTACTAGCAAGAGCAACTTCCAAAGCACTGCAGCTAGGGTTACTAGCAGTAGCAATTGCAGAAACCCTAATTCTCAGATCCGGCACCTTGTGATGGAGCATCTCACTCAAGGAGAAGATATTCAGATGCGCCCTAACTCAGTGCACCTATTGGCACACTCTGAAGACAGAAATGACAAAGTTGAAGTTTTGGATCAAGGCATGACCAGTTACCAGTCAACCGAAGATATGTGTGAAACAATCAGTCTCTTACACTACTCAGCAGTCACCGGGACAATTGAAGACGATATGTGGATAATCGACAGTGGAGCTTCCAGACACATGACGGGAGATCAAGCCAAACTCTCAAATCTAAATGAGAGAAAGACATCGTACAAAGTGGAGCTTGGAGACAAAAGTACTTACCTCGTCGAAGGATTTGGACAAGCCTCCGTCAAATTGGAATCAGGTAATCATGTTCACTTAAGCAATGTTTTATATGTACCTGGTTTAGAAAAGAATCTTGTATCAATATCATGTTTAGAAGACAAAGGAAACAGAATAGCCTTCA